>JAPMOQ010042254.1:587188-622527 GCA_026543055.1 Argiope trifasciata | reverse complement strand
TTTTCATTAGCTGATATTGTAAACTAGCTAGTACATCTATTATATTAATTTATTTGATTTAAAATAATTTTTTATGTATTAATTAATATTAATAATTCTTTCACAAATGGTTTCTAACCATCAAACTGTGACAGGCATTTAAATCTGTTTCTATTATTTCTGTTCTGTTTATGATATATATAAAGCTTTCCAATCGAGTCGATTCCCGTGACATTATAGTTCTAAAAATTAAAGTGTCTAATATATTTCAAATTACAGTTTTTCTTTTATGGTAATATAATTTCTTTTTCTGATTTCTAATGCAAATGGAGCAGATAATAAGTGACATCTTGCTACTCTGGTTTTCATTAAAACAAAATCAGGTTATTAAGTATTTGCTGGAATAATGAAAACGTTTTGAATTTCGCTTCGCCATTATCAAAAGTTATATAAAAAAATATTTTTCAGAAATCGTCAAACATCGGGAGAAAAAAATATTCTGTTATTTAATTGGCATCATTAATAAAGTCCACTACTAAAAAAGTTTTAAAAGCCATAAAAATCAATTTTCAACAATAATATTTTGGAGATCTATTGTATATAAATACCAAAAATCTTTTTTTCAATTTTTAATTAACTAAAAATTTAATTTAAAAAAGGACTGACGTATTCACTAATAATATCAATCAAGACTTTTTGCTTTTGTAATTTTCAACAACCCCCTTCGAGTTTTTGCTGTGTAATCACTTTACCGCCCTCTCACTTATTTACATACTCCGTTTGAAAAATAACGTTTTTACCCACCTCCTTGAAAACCTATTCAACTTTTTAATTAATTACCGCCCAACTTCAGCACCACTAGAAACAAAACGAACTCACACAGCTTAATAAAGTCGCTTTCCTCACTCAAGATATCTTATTTCGATTCTATTCCATCGCAGAAAAAAAAATCTACTCAAGTCCGGAGAAAATTAGAAAATTAACCGCAAGCTGAAACAGTGGCACCTTAAAATAATTGAAACTGAAAAGCTGCTTCTTTCACTGTTTACTAATCAACCTGAAGTGGAGTGGGAAAAAACAAAGTGATTATCTTCTCAACTCAATAAAAGGGACAAAAAAGATATTTTTAATGACAATGGTAATCTAGCAGTAAGAAGTACGAAAAAATGCCACTTTCGGTACAAAAAAAAAAGTGCCCACAAATTCCTAATTGGAATGCGGTCCAATGCATATTTATTATGGTACTCTTCTTTAGGTACACTTGTTTGGATTATTATTATTGGAGAACTCATTATATTTATTTTTGTATGCTTTTCTGAGTGCTTATTACACATTGGTGTGTTGATATAAACAATTTCGTAGATTTTTACGCCTTGAAACCAATATGTTTTTTCCATGTCTTTCTTCTTAATAAGTTAATAAGATTTTCTCAAAATTGTCCTGACAAATACCCGAGGAGGACGTCAAATATTTTGTCACTTTACCGAAGAAATTGTGCAAACAATAGAAGAAAAAGAAAAGAGAAAAAAGAAAATCATTTTACTTGAACTTCAAGTGGTTTTTATTTGAAGAAACAATCAGAACATTTTAATTATTTGCATTTATAGTGCGAGAAGAAGAAAAAAAATAAAAGTCGTATTTTTGAAAGTAATTATTCAAAAGTGCTTAGTTGATTAAGAAATTCGTGGAAATTATTGCTCATTGCGGTCACTTAACGAGAAAATTAATAATCATTTTTAAAAACTGTGGTTAAAAGCAATTTAATGAGATTAATATTAAGGCCTTTTTTTATCATTTTCAATTATTAAAAGTGGCTGCGTTTATTTTCTGTTTAAATAAATTATAATAATGTCTTACACTGTTGCCATGATTTTTAAATGCATATTGGTAGTAACTAAATTGAATCGTTTTTGTTTTTATTGTTCTTTGTTGCAATAGCACATTTTATATAAAATATTCATATACAAGGTGGCCAGAAATAAAACACCCCTACTCTGACCTCCATGGATATCGAACTACTCAGTGTAAAGGCTCAAAATTTTGTACACATACTATTCAAAATATGGGGAAACGGATTTCACGAAAAAAAAATTAGTTCCTGAAATCACCGATAGGTGGTGCTGCACAACTGGAACTATGATCAAAAGACACAAATAATAATAAAAATTAAAATGTTTATGCGGAATGGAATGCTTCCATGCTTCCTTTTTAATTTTTCTGCCCCTTATGGAAAATAAAAATAGTAAAGAAGCTAGAACTCCCGTTGTAACTGCAATTTCATACTGTAACCAGAAAAATTTGCATAAAGCATGGTTAGAAGCCATGTTCTGGGTATAAAAGAAGTTAAAAGGTGGGGAATGTCATTCTTATTAGTGATGGCTGTCACGCTGCCAGAACGCGCTTTGCTTGTGAAGTTGTTTTACGAGAATAAAGGAAATGCTCCAGCAGCACTTCGAGAGTTTCGCCGACTTAAGGATTTGCGTAAGGGACCATTGCTTCCACAAGCTCTCAGGAGAATGATCGCTTGATTCGAGGAAACTGGACATCTTGGAGTTCAGCCTGGTCGAGGACGCAAACCGGTTCGTTCAGATGTCGTTGAAGATGTTGCCACCGGTATTGTTGAACAGTCAATGGATAATGTTTTAGGCTGCAGTAGTGCACGTGCAGTGTCACGACACTTGGGTGTTCCCTATAGCACAGTGTGGAACGTACTCAGAAAAATGGTGCATTGTTTCCCGTACAAAATCCGCCCTAATCAACAATTGCTGGCCACAGACAGGGAGATGCGACTGACCTTTGCATTGACATTTCTTGCTAGAGTTGAAGTGGATGCATCGTGGCCATGGCAGATTCTGTGGAGCGATGAGGCCCATTTCCACCTCAGTGGAACAGTGAACACCCATAACTGTCGCATATGGGACACGACAAACCCCCGTACCTTCCAAGAGATTCCACTCCACTCACCGAAAGTTACAGTCTGGTGTGGATTCACAGCCACATTCATCCTTGGACCGTTCTTTTTCGAAGAGGTTACTTCCAATGGCCTTGAGACATGTACCGTGACGGCCAACAGGTACAAAAGGATGCTCGAAACATTTGTTGTACCCCATTTGCAGCAGCGCCAATGCCTTGACACCATTACTTTTATGCAAGATGGAGCACCTCCACACATTGGACTCCCTGTGCAACAGTTTCTTCGCCAACATTTCACCACTGACAGAATAATCAGTCGCGCGTTTCCGACAACTTGGCCATCTCGTTCACCGGATCTTAATCCGTGTGATTTTTGGCTTTGGGGACACTTAAAAAACCTTGTTTATCGAGAACGTCTGATAACCTTGGCAGATTTGAAAGAGAGTATCAGTCTGCATGTGAGAAGCATCTCAGATGACCAGTTACGATCCGCAGTTGAACAAGCTGTCCACAGACTTCACATTTTACATCTTCAGGAAGGGAACCATATTGAGCAGCATTCCCTGCATCGATAACGTCCTTGTTTCATGTATGCTTGGTACTTTCAAATAAAATGTGTTTAAAACGTGTTTTTGTGTCTTTTCAGCATACGTCCAGTGGTACAGCGCCACCTATCGGTGATTTCTGGAACTAAATTTTTTTTTCGTGAAATCCGTTTCCACATTTTTTGAATAGTATGTCCACAAATTTTCAAGCCTTTACACTGAGTAGTTCGATATCCAGGGAGGTCAGAGTAGGGGTGTTTTATTTCTGGCCACCCGGTATTTTATGGACCCATTTGTATTTTCATTTTAAATTTATATTTATTCAATGATGGTTTCAATTCTCTCCTGCCGTGTGGTAATTCGGAGATATGGATGAGAAGCTTCCGGTATGATGATTGGTTCTCCCACTTCTATAGTACAGAAATGGTGGACGTCGACTACTTCCTATCGATGGCGAGACGTGCTTCGTACGAGAAGGGTTGTACCGTTGTCGGTGATGCCCTTATGACTCAACCATACTTCTAGCCAGCTTACCTAAGTTCATATTTCCAACCAGTGTAGGTCAGTTGGATTTATCCATGGGCCTTAATGGTGAATTGGAGTAGACATTACAGTTGTTTCATTTTTAACTGTTCCAATTTATTCGACTAATTTCCTGATTCAAAGACTGTTGATAATATTAGGGAGTGGTATCTCAGAAACTTTCTCGAATACACTGCAATATATTTTTATATCACCCCTCCATAAAACTGAGTAACCTGGATAAGGCCACGAATTTCTTGCTTGGCGTTATTGTACGATATATATGAAATATAGATCTTTGGAGCTGTTTTATCATTTTTACCGAATTTACTGTAAAAATATATTTTTTTGGCGCACAAATTGATACCAAAATTTGACTTGTAGCGAAAACTATAGTCAAAAGGCCACATACTAAACTTTACGAGCTTAAGTCATTGCATTTACATTCAAGCGAAAATACAGGCCAACTGACGGTCGAATGTTTGAAAGATTTGTTGCAAAATTTGACGGTAATATATGTTTTAGGTATTATACCTGAGCACAAAATTTTATACTATTTAAACTTTTGCATTTTATAGTCACCAAGCTCACTTGTACTCTAATGGCTGGAAAACGTTTCTTCCTCGTATGGATTACGCGATAAATTTGACAGAAGAATGGAAATTTGATATGAAGACCATATACTTAATTTCATTCGTCTAATGCAAAGTCTTTGTAAGTTACTGTGCTCATATGCAGACGGGCATATTCTCAAAATTGTGGTTTTCGAAATCAAGGATGTCAGAATTTTTCAAATTCTTCAAAACTTCAATTTCGGACTTCCTTGAGGATTACAGTTATTTCTGTTAGTATACTTAGTTAGTCCACAAAAAGGAGAAAAGTGAGGTATTTTAACATACATACAAGCATAAATAAACAGATATTTTAGCAGAATTATTTATTACAAATATTTTTTCACTCGATTTACTTATTGAAGAAAATGCGAATATCTGTTTGATTATTAACGGCTTAAGAGACAGACTTAACAATGCTGATCCAATCATATGAGAGAAAAATTAAAATTAAGGAATTCAGCATTACAATACGCCAGATTAAAGAAGCTTTGAATGACTCAATTCAATTTCATTAAAAATTTTCACAAATTTGAAACTAAAACTTCTACTATTTGTAAGCACCCTACCCAGCACAAACCGCCCAAAATATTCACATAGTTCTCCTTTACACTCAATCATCCCTGCCTCATCCATATTAAAAGATCGAGGATTACATAAAAAAAGAGGGGCAAAACTTAAGATCAAGTCAACCGTATCTAAAGTGGCCCGTATATAAAAAAATGAATGGCACATGTATGCTGATTTTTAAAAATAGTTCATTCATCAGACATAATGGGAGGTAGGCATGTACATGATATTCTCTGGGAAAGAACGGGATCCATTGACCGGTGCATTTCATAGTGAACAGCAGGGTACATGCTGCAGAGATATTATATACGGTCCCCTGTTGAGCTATTCGTTCGTTATTCTTTATCTGCGCATGTATATAGAAGGGAGACGGATTGGATATGTATATATTTAAGGAGGCAATAGGACTACGTAACGCGATCATGCGCCGTACTTAACGTAATAGGCAATGAGCTGAGATTTCTGTTTCTTTGTACGGAAGGGGGGGGGGTTGCTTTGACGATGACAACAAAAAAAAAGTCGTGACAGCTGTGCGAATAGGGAATGGATAGATTGGTATCCACGATTACTGTTGCGGTCGTCGTTTTTCGGTGGATTTCTATTTCTTTTTTATTTGAGTTACTAATTTTTATTAAAGTCATTCGTTAGATGAAAATGGGGTTTAAAAGTAAAGTTGGTGTTCGTTCTCTTTTGAGGAAGAGACGGGTAAAAATATAGGTAAAAAATGATTCTTGTAGTTTAAATTTTGACATCGTTGTGATGAAAAAAAAAATATTTTGAAACAGAAAAATTTAAAATTTATTTATGTTTATTGCACTTTTTGAGATAACTGAATTTCACGCTATCCAAAGATAAAAGTTATCTAAAAAATTTCATTTCGAAGTTTTTAGCTGCTTGTGTTACTACTAAATGTTACTAAAAAATAATTTCAAAATTTAAATTATGGCGTCATTGCAATGAAAAAAATTGTTTTGAAATATAAATTGAAAATATATTTATGAGTTTATGACACGTTTTGGACAATTGAAATTCAAGCTATCTCAAATATTAAAATAATTTCAAAAATTTCACTTCTTTCTCTTTTAGAGTTTTTATCTGTTTGTGATCATTATTGGAAAATAATTTTAAAGTTTAACTTATGGTTTCATTGTCAGGAAAAACATCCTTTTGAATCAAAAATTGAAAATTTATTGATGACTGTTGCACATTTTGAGCCATAGAAATTAAAGTTATTAAAGAAATTAATCTTGAAAATTTCACTAACTTTCATTTTTAATGTTTTTAAACGTTTGTGATCTAAGTATGGCAAAATAAGATTTAAATTATGGCTTCATCGCATTGAAAGAAATTCTCCAGAAACAGGAAATGAATTTAGAGTTAATACTGATGTCCATTTTCAGTCAAAGAAATTAAAACTATCTCAAAGGTTTCACTAGCTTTCACTTTAAAACTTTTAACCGCTTGTGATTTACTTACTTAAAAATATTCATTATATGTAAATACTGGCTTTGTAGAAATGAAAAAACTGTTTCAAAACAAGATGTAAAAAAAAAAAAAATTACGTTTATCCCCCATTTTGAAACCAAAGAAATTCTTTATTTCTAAGATTTCCCTCATTTTCACTTTCAAAGCTTTTAGCCGTTTATGATCCAAGTTTTTGTAAAATAATAAGTTTAAATTATGGCTTCATTGCGATGAAAAAGTTTTCTGAAAAAATAATTGAAAATGGATTTTTTTCTTTTGTACGTTTTGAGTCAATGAAGTTCAAATTATCTCAAAAATTTCACTAGCTTTCAGATTCAAAGTCTTCAACCGCTTGTGATCTATATTATTGCAAAATAATATTAAAGTCTAAATTATGGCTTCTTTGAAATAATTTTTTTTCTGAAATAAGAATAGAAAATTGATTTATGATTAGTGCACATTTTGAGCCAAAAAAAAAAAAAAAAAAAAAAAAAAAAAAAATTGAAGCTATCTCAAAATATTGTTTGGTGAAATATATCTATGTGGGTGTCTTAGAAATAGGGATCTATAAAGTATATAACATGTTGTGTTAAATAAAAACTACAAATAAATAATTTTTCAATATACAGTTGGTTTTTAATACTTTTTCAATTCCATTTTGATAGGAAACGAATATTCTATCAATAATAATTCGAGAAAACTGTGGAGTAATACATAAGTAAATTTTCTAGAATAGTTTTTCGACATATTTCATCACAAGTTATTCTAACTATCAAATAAAATACAAATATACTAGAATAACCTTTATGAAGGTCGCACGTGAAAGTTGTTTTAATATATTTATCCTGCTAAAATGCAAATGAGGAGTTTTTGATAAAATTCCAGCTAACGATTCATATATTGACAACTTTTTGCAAAACATGCGATAAATATACCAAATAACATTTCATTGGTTAGATTATAAATGAAAATATAAGGAAATTAAATAATTTCTTTCTTTTATGTCCATAAAATTTCAATTAAGAGTATTTAGGTCAAAACGTGCGGAGAAACGTGCGTGCCAGAAGGTCACATTTAAATGTCAAAGTTGTAAAGTTTCAAACTGTTTAAATTGATTAAACGATTTGAAATCGAGGCATTATTAAGTAATTAAATTTGTCGTGATAAAGTTTGTCTTTTCATCTAATCTATCCATGCTTTCATGTTATCAAAGCTGACATTTTAGATTCCAATAAATAATTATTTGAATATATAATATTTACATTTAAAATTAATCAAATTTAATACACATTCGTTTGCTCATATAGCAGTTTTGCCACCTTTTATGCAAACGGATATGTATTTTAGCATGCGCATTTCATATAAAAAAATTAAGCAAGTACAATGAAACCTTTTTAATACATCTCTCATTATTATGTTACTGTAATTAATAAGACATTCTATCCTGGTTATCATTTCAACGCAAAGGTATCGCGGCTTTTTTTAAAACTCAAAAACGAGTAAATTTTGCTGGAACAACTGCAAGAACAAGAGTAGGAACGGGATCAGGATTCGTTCGTTATTCTTATAAAAAAATATTGCTCTTCGAATAGATGTTTCTTTAAGAAAAACGATTCTCTTTGCAATTCTAACTGTCACTATAGTTTGTTTTGCGGAGTCAGTAATTTGTAATAACAGTACTATGTTAAATAATATCCAAATAAAGCCTTTTTTTTCTTCTTCAATGACTGGCTCCTTCCACATTGACTGTCTTATTAAGTATAATTTGATGCAATAATCAGTTAAAACACGGATAAATCATTAAAACACGAATAAAATGAGATCTGCCTATCGCTGGTAGTTATAATGCGTTTTCTCAAGCGCTGTGTGTTAAAACGAGCTGTTACATATTTAATTCAGGGTCACACACACACGCAGTTATTATATATATATATATATATAATAACTTATAAATACTTTTAAGTAATCAGTAATGTTTAGCATAACATGCACAATATACAATAAAATTATTATTAATTATTGTTAAAAACTAGTCCTATTAAACTTAACTAATTATAATTAGTATATCATTTATACGTTTTTAGATCAAAATTTCGATGATACATCCAACTCGTTAATGTGTCCATTCATGAATGACTTATCGTTGGGATTTTATTTAGAGAGAAAATAACATCTCAGACTAAAGAGGCAAGCCAGAATACGCCTTACTTGGCATTGAAATACAATAGTTATGAAATATTTAACTTAAGCCTGAATTTAACATTTTTATTAAATCTATCTAGTCATCTTTGCGGAATTACTTAACTATTAACCACTCACTTGTTTTCAAAATATCCCCAAATCCAATTTGTGCTTTTGACACGTTTTGCTCAACCTATTGAAAAAAATATTTGACTCAAAACTGCACTTATATTCGCAAAATCTCATTTCAAATTTATAGACCGACATAAAGTCAGATAAATCCGTAAATGGATTTGGTTCAAAATTTAACAGGTCTCAGCACTATATCTGTGTACTGAATTTTATTTATTTAATACTCTTTATTTTGTAATTATCGTGATAACTTATATTCGAATATTCTGACAGACGAACTTCTTTGAACATATTTTACTCAGAATTTGATAGAAGTCTACAAATTTGGTATAAAATCGTATACCGAATTTCAATCGTCTAGCTTAAACCAGTTCTGAATTATCAATGACATGGACAGGAAGACAAACGGACATTTACTAATTTAAAAAAAAGGGGGGGGTTCTTGGAAATTTGTCGGAATCTCAATTTTGAATTTTTTGACAACTACTATATTTTCTCTATACAACGCATATGTGAAAGTAAGAGAAAGGCGAATTTCCAATGGCTTTTCAAAAACCTAACAAAACGTCAATGATTTCCAGGAAGATTCATCGCGTCAATTTGTCACCTCTAAAAACGCACCACCGATCCCAACCTATACGATTACCAAAATCCCTACCAACTGAGATGTCATTAACCAACCGGAACCCGACAGATGCCCGGATGGAAGTGGAAACGAGTGTCACGCGAAAGTAGTCCATTGTATAGCTTGAGAGTAGCTTATCTAGCAGTATTAAGATCTCTGAAAAGAGGGATTATCACCCCTCCTGGTATTCATTACACCCTGGTCTATCGCCCTCTGCCAACAAGCGAGGCATCACAACTAACATTGCGGCCTGTACTAATCCTCAACGGTCATTGGATTACAATGGTCTTTCAGCAATACGAATGGATACATCATATTCAACTGCGGTGGATTAGTGATGAGAGGCTCCAGACCACGAATCCGCAGTCTTCTAAAGTAAACCAAAGCTTTCATTGAAAATGCCAGTTCTTTCTGCTGTTTCCTCCTCTTTAAAAGCAAATGATCCTGGCGGTTCGTTTGGATAGTAAATAAGTTCTGTTGGTTCAGTCTTACTTTCTCATCTGCGTATGTACAGAGCATAAATAGTGCAATCATTGAAAAATTCAATGCAAAATTTATATTCCAATTTTAAGCTTCAGACTTCTAGAAGTTAGGAAAACGTATTTTGGGAACCATAGTTTGCTGTCTATATGTGTATATGTAAATATGATAAGTTCAAATTGCAAATCATTAGAAGAAATTTATAATTTTAGTAACTAAATAACAGCTGTATACATGTAAATATATATCAGATAATTGTATACCAGATTTAAATACGTCCACTCGTTGATTGTTCTGTTGTAATTGTGTTTGTAAATATAATAACATAGAACTGCTAAGAGTTAGAAGGAAAAAAAAAATGCATTTGGGTTATGCAAAGCTGCGGATCTTCATCAAATTTTGGGCTAAATTTGCTAAAGTGTAAACTGAATATTTATGGTTTGGTTGCTTCAACTGTTCTGAGGTCACGTTGCTGTTATTAAAAGAAATAATTATAATTTGAATTGCGATATAACTTGTTATTTCAATCCTAGAAAAAGAATATCTTTTTGCTGAAAAATTAAATAAAATAATGTATACATGGGAATATTTAAAGACATATTTATGCACACTTTTTATTTATTGCACTATTACAAATCATAAGTAATTGTGACAAATTCTTTAGTAAGTTGAAAATGGGGGGAGGGAATATAGGAAAATTTAATTTTGTAAATTAGTAAAAATATAAATGATGGAAAAATCAAATAGATTAAAATAAAGATGTTTTAATCATTAAAATGTGGAAAATTAGAGTTTGAAAAAAGATTAACAATAGAAGTTAAAAATATAAAATTTTCCATTAACTGTAAAGTTTCATAATGAATAAATGTTTGAGGCACTTTCAACTAGCTGCTATCTTCAAACAGTTAGAATTAAATGTAAACAGATAGATAAAAATAAACTGGGTTCACAACTGTTATTAAACTGTTTCTTAATATTCAAAGGGCTTGAAGTAATAAATAAATAATAATGCAAATAACCTGAAGTAATAGAAATTTTTAAATTCTCATAAAGTTTATAGTATAAGTTATGACAGTAAATAATTAAATAAGCAATGAATGGTTAACGTTATTTCACGAAATTGTTAATATAAATCAAATTCAAATTATTAATATTAATTTTCATATAAATATTTATGTTCTTTTCTATATTCCTAAAATCATAATAAACTCAAATATATTTAAGGTCCTTAATATCTTGATATTCACACACAAAAAAAAAGAACTGACAAAAATAAATAATTTAGGTATCTATGAAGAATTGTTAAAAGTTATGGTCTTTTTTTTAAATGGTCTCTAATCCATTGTGTGCCTTTTATTCTTATATACATGATAAGTTCTAAAATCATTAGTTTTTTGCAAACGTTAGTTTCATTGTTACTTCAATTTAATAAGGGAAAAGTGCTTTTGCTCGTAATTATATTCATTGATTCATCATTTCGGGAAAATATTAGCAATATAAAAGTAGCTGGTAAAATATTAAATAAAATATTAATGAGCTTATATATACATAAGAATTACCGATTTTCTAAAACGTGTTCTATGAAAATAGTCTATCTGATTATTTATATTTATTTGAATATGTAATCTAATCGAGAACAGTAGAAATTAGGTCGAAATCCAAAACATGATGTTTTTGTATTTTGAAAAAGGGGTTACTCTAATATTAGGGAAAGGTCAAATTAGAAAGCAGGTCAGTAATTTTAGCACAAAGATTAGAATGAGCAGACAAAAATAAAATAACAAGATTAAACTGACAAATAGAAATTACTCAATCATTTAACAAAAAGATTCAAAAATAATGTGAACTTTAGGATAAATGTTGTTATTCATATATCGTGCGTTAAATATTCCAATATTACGAACAAAATATCCAAAATAGAATAAATAAATTTTAAAAAATTAAAAGGAAAAACCTTCGTGTTATTTCTTTTCCTGAAAACTAAATAGATATGCGTCCATAACTTTCATTTTTTAAATATTTAAACGATAGAATAACCAAAATTCTTTGCAACGAACTGTTTTCTTTCATTTTTTTCATCATTCATCAATATGTTCTTTGTCTAATATTAAAAACGTATTGTCTGAGATAAATATTTAACATTAAATAAAAGTTCGAATCTTTTCTCATTTCAGTGTTCAAACACAGCATAATGAAGCGCGTTATATCTTTATTTCTATTATTAATAAGAAATTGCATTTATGTCTGAATGTGTATTGGAGTTGAGCAGGATAAATGGCTTTGACATAGAACTACCAAGTTTGGTGTGACTACAAATAGTTTTGGTTTAAAACTGCATATAGTTTGGCATGCAATTTTGTCGCAAAAATTGCATATAGTTTTAGCGTAAAAACTACGTATAGTTTTGGTGTAAAATCTGAATATAGTTTTGACTTAAAAATTGCATGCGAAATTTTATTTATTTACTTAATGAAATACATATATATATACAGACTGACATGCCAATTTTATTTCAAAAATAAGTTGCTTTGTATAGAAAGATTAAAATGATAAAATTCTTCAAAATCTCAAGATCGATTTTTTTTTGTGGTGGGTGGCGTGTTTTATCAAAATGCATTTTCAATACATTTCAAATATAAAAAAGGGGGGAAATATGTATAAGAAAGAGTCACCCCCCCTTGACTACTTGTTCTTCTTTGTATCTGTATAAGTTGATAGGTGAAGTCATTTTAAGGTATTTAAATTTAAAACAATCTCTCGTACAGCCAGGTAAGTAACGTAAGTAAAGCAATATTAAGTTATTTGTGCTGAATTTATTAAGATAAAATTTAGCTCTTCTTAAGGTGAAATAAAGAAGTTACAAAAATAAGTCTGAAATAAAAAGGATCGACTAAGAAATTCACTTTGGAAAATGCACACTATGCAGTAGTAAAAAAGCATAAATAGTGTCAGGATTTTATTTTTTTAGTTTCTGATTAAAATCATGAACTTTCCGGGTCTTGAAAAAGGGCTCACCTCAAGCTGAAAAATGTTTTCTCTTTTAATATCACCTAGTTTAAACAGTAGCTAAGTGAAGTTTAAGCATTGAAAAAAGAATAATAATAATAATGATAATGAGGAGGAATTTAAAAAGAGTAACTTAGAAGCATCCAGTAAGAACATGGAGAATTCATTTTTAAATTTTATGCATATACGGTCACATATCTTTTTAAAAAAAATCTTCTTACTGCTTTGATTTGTTCTTTTCATACTCCAACTCTTTTTAAATAGATAACCTTACTTCAAATATTTATAATTTTATGAATGACAAAAGCTACATGCAATATTTTTAGATGTTACCTTTTGATAATTTTTTTTTCTTTCTGAGCAAAACTATCTGCTCAAGATATTGTTAAACAATTACTTTTCCACATAAATGGATAAACAAATGCATCATGTTTTGCAAATAAAAAAATCTTTCAAAAAATAGTTCATTTACCAAATTAATACTTGTAGTTATGTTAAACTTTTTAAATTTTAACTGGAAAAAAGTTGTGTTAAACTTTTTCCAGCAACACTACATGTAGATAGCCACCTTAAAATGATTACCTTTTCAATAAAGTGTGACAACTTCTGAATTATTCAATTTAACAAGCATTAATGTATATTATTATATACATTAATGAAATACTATTAAATAAATCTTCAATAAACTCTGTAATTGTTTAGATTTATTAACCAGAAATAAAATAATATTTCGTTTAGTTGTTTAACATCAAATAGATCTTTTTAAATATACTATAATAGTTTTTTAAATTTGAATATCAAGGAATACTCTACACCATTTTTTCTAAAGTCTTTATATGACTCTAGCTTGCCTTCTGGAGACTTCATACCCAGATCTCCATAAAGAGATTACAATTCAACAAGACCGAACAATTTTTGTATTCTCCTCCCTGATAGGGAACCTTCATTTATGTATTTATGCTCCCTTAGGGGAGACTAGCGTAATTACAGGGTAGCTATGGGGTACACAAAGTGCAGGCACGAACCTATGAAGGTTTCGATTTACTGGTCTCCAATAACAAGGATACCGATGCCAACTCCCTCAATGCCCTCTTCCAAAGTGAATGCCGAAATAAAAAAATCTCTTTGACAAGGGAACAAATCGCCCAATCGCTGAGTAAATACAGCCGCCTGGCTGAAAAGAACCCCATATACATTACAATCTATTATATCACCACCTCTATTCAAGAGCACACAGAAGAATAAAAAAAAGGAATAAAAAAACTATGGCTGAGAGCTCTCTTGTTGGACACTTCAACCCACTTTTCAGCACTTTTACAAACAGCACTTGAAGAGCGGATCATGGCTTTTACGCGCTACGTCTATTTGGATTCACCTTTTTCACACCCTGGTGCTTTTTTTCATCTGAAGGAGGAAGAAAAGTGCCAATGAGGTCTTTTTTCGGGTTCGTCTTAATGAAATTGAGTTTCGTGGTTTTGGCTTTATTTTTTTAGAGCCGTGAAGAAATGCCGATTTATTTATCTAAGCTCATTTGGCTCAGTCTATCTTTTGTTTGTCTGTTGCCCCATGTTTTTCTAGAAGTGATAGGAAATTTGATATCTAAGGAATTATTTGTCAGATTCTTTGGCATTTAATAGAAGTGGTGGATTCATAGGTTTCAGATTCTAGTATAATTTATAAATTTAAAAGATAAATATGATCCAGAAAAATAGGTTGAATAATAAAAAAATAAATAAAAGGTTAGATATGGGTAAAGATTTAAATCCATATTGGTCTCTATGAAAGTTCATTTAATGGCTTAGTAATATTTTTTAAAGGTGCCAGCTTGTCTGATTGTCAACTCTGAAGATATGCCAAAGTGTTTAATTAAGTGTAATTATTGCGTTGTATCCTTTATTCATCTTTCTTCATTGTTTTTTAGAGGTGATGAAAGATGTAAGATCGAATGACTTCAGGATTAGGTATTTAGTTTAGCAATTAATGAAAGTGTTTCCAAACGCTGAATTTGGTAGTTTGAGTTTCTGAAAATTATAGTCGATGAATTTAATTCAACTGTATAATATAAAATAAACTATTGAATTTTTAAGAATTTCCATCCTGTTCCATACTATGAAAATGAATTTGGAGACTTGTTTCCAATTTAAATACTATCAACTATAAATGTGTGTTTATTTAGTTTATTGGTGAATTATATCTCCTATTTAATTTGTTATATCTTTAGTTTATTCTACCTTTTCAGAAGGGATGAGAAATGAAAGAAATGAGAACTTTAAAATTATACATTTTCATAGGCAATTAGGGTAATTGTTTTACATAGCGACACTTCTAAAGAATAGTAGCGACGAATTTAACACAAGCATATAACTTAGAAATCAGTGAATTTTGGAAAGGTTCAATTCTGGCAAAGTTTCGAGCAAAAGTGTATTTTGATACATTCAATGAGTTATTAAGATTCGATACTATTTTATACAATACTATCAGTTCTTTGAAGAATTGTCATAGCATTTATTTACATTCATTCGATGGAAAATATCTTCTATCTGTCTCTGTCCAGTATTTTCTAGAAGTAATATAGAATATCTTCAACATTGAATATTTCATTTACTATAAAGTTCTGAATAACATCGATGTGAATTTATGAATTAACAAAACTAATTAACATTTGCATGAAAATGTTCCATGACGAAAAATTTTCTTTCAAAGTCTTTGTTTCTTTGATCAAATTGCTGTATAATTTATCCTTTGTTTCGTTTGGAATTTGATTAATTACATAGAAATTAATTTTAAATCCAGAAAAACA
This sequence comes from Argiope trifasciata, assembly GCA_026543055.1. Taxonomy (NCBI): domain Eukaryota; kingdom Metazoa; phylum Arthropoda; class Arachnida; order Araneae; family Araneidae; genus Argiope; species Argiope trifasciata. The sequence continues at coordinate 606,699 of JAPMOQ010042254.1, read as the reverse complement.
AATGTTTTATAATTTCTCACTATGTTCGGTCAGATATAATAACAATAGCACGAGCCTCTTGCTTGGATTATGATGCAATAGCAACTCTTGGATCCCTCTCTCTCTCTCTTTTTATAATTCCAATATTCTACCAATGACAGCGTTTTCCTCCAAACTTTGTCTCCAATAACTATATTATCACGCTTTCTCCTCTTTAAATTTTGGATTTTGATTATTGTCACGAATTCTTTACATGACACTGTCAAACAATAGCTACCAAACATAGAAGTTTGGCGTGAATTTAACATTTTTACTAAATCTGTCTCATTAGTAGGCATTTTAAACGCCGTTTTGGCCACTGACTGACATCAAAACTTGGCACAAACTCTCAACCGTAGTCACAATATAATGCACCGAATTTCCTTCATTTAAGTCATTGCGTTTACATACATGTAAAAATGCAAAGTGACCTTTGATAGATTTAGTTCAAAAAAGGAATACTCTGTGTGAATACTCTTTGGTTGAAAAGGAATACTCTGTAGGCTTGCTTAGACATTATCCACTTTTTCTTTTTTATGTATCTGCTCCTTTATTTTTCGATCCAGTATTCGTCTTATTATTATTACTATTGATATTATTTTCTTTTATTGTCTTTAGCTTCTTTTCTTCTACTACACACGCATATGAAAGATTTTTTTCTTGAATAGCTAGTCCTCTGATAGTTATTTAAATTCTTTTTTTTTTTAATTTTGAGCTTTTTACCTATGTAACACCACTTTTGGAGTTCATCTAATTAACACCCGAATACTGAATGCTAAATTTGTCTACCAAATGGTATCTTTTATCTGCTTACCAATTTTTATATATTTTGTTTCCTCTTTATCGAATCTACTTTTTTCGAACAGTCAGACAGTCCTGTTAATGGATTGCATAAAAATTTGAAACAAATCTACAAATTTGATCACAATTCAATGTATCAAATTTTAACTGTCTAGTATTTTTAAAAATTATTATCGTGTTCACAGACAGACAGACTAGCTGATTGGCAGACATAATGCCAAAAACGTGTTTCTCGGTTTCAAGGTAGGCGTGAAACGGGAAACGATTTTTTAACGGTTGCTATGATTTTTCTAGACTTCAGATAAAAAAAGAATTAAAAAAAACCATTTATTTAAAAAAGACAACAAAATTTTTTTAAAAGTCAGTGCATAACTTCAAATAACCAAAAGACAATATGGCTATGTATGCAACTATCAAATATTTTTACAAATAAATTTAATAAAATTAGTCTAAAAAGTTTGAAAGTTTGAAAAAAATAAAAAAAAATGTAATTGCTTTCACCTCTTTATACTGTAATTTACAAATTAATTATCACTAATTTTATGGGATTCTAAAGTAATTTTTTCTTGAAATTCACATTAAATGGTGGCATCAGAATAGAATTCAAATTAAATTAAATTATTTTTTAATTGAAAATTAAAATCCAAAATTTTCGAAACCACGCAAGTGTATAAAATTTCAAAATTTTTAGCTCATTAAGAATGAAGAGGCAACAAGCTACAGTAAATAAAAGTACTTTAAAAAGTTGTTAAATTGAATTCATATTTATCATTTTTTATTTCGTTTGTCATTTTAATTCTCATACATTAGCATCACGAGTTCACTGACTTTCTCTGAAACTTTATTCGATTTTTTTTGTGTCATTTCTCTTGCAGAACGTTAACAAGCGGGTAAACATAACGAGTTCAACAAATATCTCCCATATCTCCATTTTTTAATTCTGTTTGTTTTGTAATGCGCACTTCACCCAAATTGATAAAAATTTCACGAAAATGTTCTTTAACTAAACAGATCAAATAGCTTATCTTCAATTCATCGTCAGAAAAAAAGAATTCCAGAAGCAAATAAAGGCTTAGAACTTAATTGTCCTTTATGATAAAATTATTTTAGAATGTTCCTGTTACTTTTCCTCATATTTTTTCTCAGGATTTTTTTTTCCCATGAGAGGAAATATGCTTTTCTTTTTTCTGTACGAAGTATACAAAAAAAAAAAAAAACTATTTGACAATTTTAACTCAAAATTTTAACCATTTCCACGTTTTTTCCGGAAAATGAAAAATGCCTTTATGTCAGTCTGTCTGGCTTTTCGAGCTCACATGAGCAAGATAACAACGATGTATAAATAATTAAGTAAATAAAATTTGGTACATATATTTAGCATCTGATGGAAAAATTCGCATCAAATTTTGAATCAAATCTATCAAGGAATTGATACTCTGTCAGTCTGCATGTTCACATGCATGTAAACATGATAATTTAAAACTGAAACTACTTAAATAAATTATTTTTTAATGTTATCTTATTATTAAAAATATAATTCTACATCAGATTTTGGTTTCAATAGGTTGGAAAAAATGGACGTCCAAATCTTATTCAAGTTCCTTTGTTAGATTATAAGCAATAAATTCTCAGTTGTGAGAAACTTAAAATTTCTGAGTATTCGTGGAGTTTATGGTTTTACCAAAGTTTTCAATTTTGTGATATGTACTGGGAAAGGAGCAAATTATTTTCTAACCAAACTATTATGAAATACATAATGTTATATTTTTTAAATTTGTTTCTTTATTCTCGTTTTTTTTCAATATAATATATAGTTGAAATTACTGAGGGGAAGAATTTACTACCAAACTATAAGCCTTTGGAGGCTAGCTGGTTCTCCAATCTTAATACTCATAAAAATTTTAATAATTGAATATTTTATGTAACTCCTATTTTAATAGATTTTTCTTTAAAATATTTTAAAATTTTGACAGTCCCATAATTTACTCATAATATTATAAAGGCCTTCAGCCATAAATTATATGTATCTCTCTAAATTTATTTACTCTAGAATGTATGCTTTAATTTAAAGTGGAAATGATCAAACTTCAATTAATATAATAATATTTTTTACCGAAACAAAGCATTTTTTAATAATATTATTACTGAAAACAGAACCACTGAGTATTTGAATCTTATGGGCACTAAAGAATACCTTTCTTAATTTATATCTTAATATCTTAAGAATTTTTTTATAAAATTTTCTCAGATTCATCATGTGCAGACCGATTAATTAAATGACATTTAGTTTTAAATGCATCAAACAGTAGCAATAGGTTTATTTAGGATAAGCTGGACTGAGTGAAGGTAAAGGAGGTAATTTAAGGATTATTTTAAGGTGAGATTATTTTATGGGTTATGTTAAGAACAATCTCGTGATTTCAAGTTACAGTCAAATAACAAAAATGATATCTAAACTAATATACCCTTTCAACAAAATTTAACATGTTTGAATAAAGCTAGTTCAATGCTCTGCGTACCTGACATTTAAGACCTTTATGGAGATCTAAGTTTCAGATCAACTATTGTTCTTATGATTCTGAGAAGGCGTGTTCTGAGAAGCTATGTTAAGCATTGTTTACATTAAACTAATATTGTCAGTCCAGTAAGATGATGCAAGCGGAGAAAGAAAATATCGCATATAGAGTAGACAATAATACCATAGAGTTGACAATTATACTATAGAGTAGATAATACTACAATAGAAAGAGTAGACAATAATACTTGATCTTATATTATATCTGTTATGTCATTCCTGTGCATGATTTCTAGTTGTGAAGATTCAGATTATTTTTCCATGCTGAGTGGGTTTCAGCATAATGCATGCTCTTAATAAAAGTTTCGAAACTTTGCAGCCTTCTTATTTAAGAATAAACATAAAAGTTGAAAAAAATTGAGTCCATTTTCAACCACTGCTACTTTGGCCTAGGATTTAATATCATTAAAAAATAGTCAGAAAATTTGGAGATTAAAATTTTTATGAAGAGGAAGACTAAGATTAAATTACACAAAATATGTAATTGGAGTTTTTTTAAAACTAAGCTTAATGTTGGGTGCCCAACTGATCGCAGATGACTGCTAGTTATAAATAAATAACAAATAAAACAACAATGTGACCAATTTATGACAATTTAGCTGTCATTCAATATTTTTTATGAATATCCCACTCAAATCTGACATTTAACAGTTGCCGAACTCAATTTATTCCCATCTGATATGACATTGATTGATTATTATATGAGCATTATCGATCTGCTCTCACAAAGTAATGACAGATTACTTTTCCATGCAAGAAAAAGTGGACAAATCACAAAGAGGGAAAATTCTTGTCTCTGGGGAGGAACTAAAATTGATAATTTTTGATTCAATGGAGCAATAAAGATTGAAAAACCGCAATAAATCAACAGTAATCAATCTTGGGGAAGGCGAAAAATAAATCTGTGTGATTCTTTTAGAACTTGGCGTTTCTAGAAAATAAGTATTCTGAATTGAGGTAATCACAAAAAAAGGCAGATTTTGAATGTTTGGCTATTCAATTCAGAATTTTCCAGAACCTTTTCTTTTTTACTTATTTATTTTTAAATTTAATGTTAGTAAGATAAAATATAATTAATAATTTAAATTAGATATATCTTCGTCTCAGAAATGTATGCAGTTTTGAAAAGGCTTTTAACTCTAATAAAATCTATCCATTAAAACTTTAAATTGCTCTAATCATAACATAGAAGCCAAATAAGGAATTTCCATGTAATTATTACTAATAGAGTGTTTTCTGTTGTTGATATAGGAAAAAGGTATTCTTTGTGATAATTTAGCTTTTTTAATTCGAAGAACATTTAGAGCTCATTAAATCTGATAACATATGTTGTGGAAATTCGAAAAAAAGATATTATTCTCGTCATCTGGACATGGTAAAAATTAATAATCAATATCAATATATGCCTTCTGTAAGTTTAAAAGCGTTTAATAGCTTAATGGTTCCTATACAGTTTTTATACAGAAGACAAATGTTCTGTTTAATGCAGATTTCTTTTTTCTCTACATCTTGATTTATACAAACACTAGCTGGTACCTGGCACTTAAAAAAATAATATTAAGTGCAATCAATCAATAATTTGGAAATGTTTTATAGAAAAGGGATGAACGGTACGACAGTGCATAAAATACGAACAAACAAATATTCAATTTTATATATCAGATTTGTGCATTCCTTTAAAATTATAAAACTTCGTGTTCTTTTAGAATGGTAATGATAGAAACTATTTATAGTATCTCGTGATTCGTTTAGTATTCGTGCAGAATTCACAAATTTAATTTTAGAAATTACGATTAGAAAATATATTTTTAAAAATTGATTAAACATATTTACACCATAAAATCGTTAATATAAGTGAAACAGTAATTTTTGAACATTAAGATGGTGCAAAGTTATTTGTACTGCAAAATTTTTGTTGTTACTGCGAAAAAAACTAAAATTTAATCAAAATATAAAACCTCCAGGGTTGGTCTTCCCAAAACTTTCTCACATAATCTGTAATATTACCTCTGAGAATGACTTACATGACATTTGCGTACTATAACTACAAAATATTAACCTTTAATTTGGATTTAGAGTTCTTACAGAATCTGTTGTCTTCTCGGTGAGTTATTTGGAGATTAATCCTTGGTAAATAGATGCGGTTGCGATTCAACTTTTTTCAAAAATTTTTTAGATAGTTGTGCTATGCCTATACGTATCCCGTAGATGAAAGTAATAAACTGACCAAGTTTCATCGAAATAGAATGAAATCTTAGGAAGGCATAAGTGACAAAAAGACAAACATTCATTTTTATTCATATAGATATTCTGAGCCGTATAAATTATTTAATACTCCAAAGCCTAAAATTTATATTTAAACTTGTCATTAAATTGACAATTATTTGTTTTCCAAGTTCTGAAAATATCGAATAGCATTGAACACAATCCTAATATATAAACATTTTGTATTTTCTTAACTCTGCAATACAAAGAAAAACATTAAAAAAAGGCATTTTAAGATATAATCACTTTTACAAAAATAACAGGGAAACTTCTGATCTTAAATTCACTTGCAATTATTTTATATTTTACAAGCAAATATGTAATTGGGACTGGTTCAGTTTTATAATTGGGATTGGTTCAGTTAACTTAGGTACAGAGCTGGGAATGGTAGTTGGTTTTTTAATTATACAACTCAATCCAATTGATCTATGCATATACATTTTATGTGAAGGTTATTTAACTCCTATTACAGAGATAATTTGGGAAACAATTGGTATATGTATCTTTTATTGAAAATAGCAATTTTAATTGTACCATTGTTTAGGAAACTTTTTACAAGCCATCTAGTTTATGATACAATGCGAAATATGTTACATAGATTTAAAATCATACTCTTACTTTGCTTTAAACTACATCATTTGAAAATTCTGCTTTGCTTTTCCATAAACCAGTTTATAATTAATGTCTTCTGAATTAAGTCATATCAAATTTCAGTTCCCCATAAGACAGAATCCCTTACAAATAGTATGTTTTTCATCAATGTAAGCATGCTTTAATTAATGTCATAGAACTCTAAGGAAAATATCCATCACAAAATTTCAAAGCCATATCTTGCTTGCAAAATTGCCTCCTGTTATTCCAGTTCTCTTTTAGCCCTATAAAAGCGTTTAGTCCGTAAGCGTATTAAGTATAATCCGTGTCTAAACCCCTATTACTTATTAAGTAGCTTAAAATAGAACCTTAAGTATAGTCCTATTTTAAGCGAGTCTTATACAATATTCAATGTTATAATTTGCTTCGTCCTTTCTAATGCCATTTGAAATATACTTGCTACTAGGTTCATCAATTTTTGAATAAAATTTTAAAAAATGACAAGTTCTCTCAAATTTTTCAACCAGACAGAATCTAAAATGTTTCAATTTCTTATCTAACACAAAATAACGTGTCTTGATTCTTTACTGATATATTAATTAATCAAATTAATTAATAAGGTAGAATCTTTTACAGATACTGTTATGTTCTATTATTATTATTATTAATCCACCGGTTTCATTAATTTACACAGCACATTTTTTCAATTACATAGCAAAATATCTACAAAACTGAATCTTAATCAAAGAAAAGTATTAAACAAAGTATTAATATAAAAATTAAGAATCACATCTTATTTAATAAATTATCTTTAAAATTGCCTTTATCTTATCTTTGTAAATTATATTTTAAAGATGAGCTTCCATTTCTAATCCACCTGCACAAACAGTCTTATTTCTGGTTCTCCATCTGGGTCTCCTAGCTGCAAGAATTCGTGACCGATTTGACGGTTCGAAAACCATCAATAACAAACAACAAGCTATGTCATTGTACTTGTAATAGCTCAACTCAAGAATCACGGAAACCTGTCACTAAAGGAGCAGTCAGAAACCTTGTCAACCAGTCCCTAAGCTATTCTCGGAAGACAGTTCAATGAAAAGGTATCTGAAGTGTCAGCTGTACTTTAACACGTGCCCTCAAAGGGTGGGTCATGGTGGTTTCTTTCCCACTCAATTTATGATACATAACGCGACTCCCCGCTGAATTTTAGGATTCAAAATCTGCTTGATGATGTTGTCACGCAATTACCCAATGATTAGTTCCTTAATAGAACTTCATTAAATGTTGACATGAATGTTATTTCCAAGAATTATTTTTGCGCCTTTAATAGTAATTAAGGAAGATCATCTTTTATTTTCATCTATGTATTTTTTCCCGATTAAGATTGCGTTACATAGCTTATTGAACGAAGTAATGTAATTATTTAGTTCAAATATAGATAAGTTTGTTTATGCTTCTGAAATTCTTTTTATATGAAGCTCCTTTTATATGCTGAAGGCTTTGGTAGTAACCTAAAACGATTGGAAAAAAATTCTATGGGTAGAAAATTAATAGAATGGCTTCAAGAGTTTCTGTCAATCTTTCCATTATTATATTTTAATTTAATGAATTTAAATAAAATAACTTACCCACTGGGCATTAGGATAGCTTGCATCTTAGTAGTCAATTCGACATCCTTATATCCTTAAAGCAGTTTTTTTATTATACGATTTAATGAATTGGAGAAATAACATTTTGACCACCAACTGGTTCACAGAGAATATTGGTTGTATTTAATTTCATTAAATCTATAATATAACTTCATTTTCATGATCCCATCAAATCTTCGGACTGTAAAGCCATGGTAGGTTACTTCGTATACATTTTGTTTATTATGTTTATTAACCTTTTTTTTAATGAAGACAAGTAACTTGACACTATAGTACTATTAAAACTGCAATGGTCCTGTTCATTTCTCTTCTAACTTTTACTGCAATGGAAATTAACTTTTATTTATCGCGTAAACAGCACAAACATTAAAAGGAATCCTTCTTTCTTAGGTATCAACAACAGAAGAAAATTTCGTGATTAAATATTTGATGAAACAATGAAAATGGATTGAATACCAGGTCAACAATGCCAATATATATTGTTGAAAATTGGGCAAAATAATAACAATAATACTAATTTTTAAAAAAATGTCATAATTCATGAAACAATTCCTTGTTTGAAAATTGGTATCATTGATAAGATAATTTTTTAAATTGAAAAATGGTGTCAGAATCATTTTTGTGCAATACTATTTTCGAAAATTATTCTGGTAAAACGCCAAAATGTAGATTAATTTAAAAAAAAATTAAGTTAACTAAAATTTTAAAAGCCTTTCTGGTGTGCCTATTTTACTCTTCAAAATAAATATGTATCGAGATTCGATAGCTGTAGGCCAAACGACTTAACCTTTAGAGAGCCACACACACACTCAACTTCACACAAATTTATCTTTATTAGTAGTAGAGATCGTTGGTTTATGCATGATGGCTTTTTTTTAATAATTGATTCTGAATTATATATTCAAATGCAAATAAGCATATTGAAAGTTCTATTTATTTTCAAATATTTATAAATCTCAGGAAATTAAAGATGACAGGAATGGCAACTAAAATAACAGCAAAATATAATATTTTTAATATTTATTCCGTACAATATCAGCCACGGCTGAATAAGAAAATAAAATATATTAAAATCAAAATTTTGAATGGCATACTTTACTTTATTTAATATTAATAGTATATTGCTTAATCTAATAAAGAAATTTTTTTGGACATAAAATTTATGTTCATTGTTTTTCTTGTATTTTGCATATTGGTATCACTCTTTTTTAGAAAAGTAAACATAAAGCTTTATACATTAGTTCTTATTTTTAATAAGCTTTAAATCATGCTTTATTATATTTAATAAATGATATAACTACAGGCATTATTTTTATTTTTATTTGAAGCTACAACTTAGGAATAAAATTAATTCTGTGTTGTATATGAAAGAATGATGAACACATTTTGTCTATTTTTATATTTAATTATTTGTAATAATATTAATATTTAATACTTCCAAAAGAAAATATGTAAAAATATGATAATCCTATTTTGAGTCAGTTAGTCATGATTTTTTAGATTTGATTGTTGAGTCCTAACTTTTTAGATTAGAAAATATTTTCAATTGGTTAAAATTTTAATATTATGAGAAAAATTATTTAAAAGTTTTCATTTTAGCTTTCTTTTAACGCGTTTATTTTGAAGAAAAAAACTTTGTAAGGTGAAAAATGGTCAAAAATTGATAAATAAATCACTATCGCGATTTTCTGCATTATATAGTTAAGGTTTAGTGAAAATTACCATTATGCTATGACAAAATTAAGATTAATGCAATTATTATTATTCCAAACTTAAATTGCAATAGTTGTAGAAACAATGGAAAGATGAAAAATAAATAACTGCAAATACTATTTGAATTGTTTTGTTATTTGCATTGTTAATTTTTGTAAAAAACTGTTTTTCATCTAATTTAACTTAAACTTCCGTAAAAACGTTCTTTTGAAGGTAATATAGCAAGAAATGATGATTCGGCCACCTTTCCTTTTTTTTTTCTTTTTTTTTTCTTCTTAAATGCAATTTTATTTATTAATAAACAAAAAAGCAATGATAAAAAGATCACAGTTATTTCAATAAAGAGAACTTATTTATTTCAATTTAAAATTATTCGAATATAATTTTTCAAAATTCCAAGGAAATCCTTTCCTTCACATTAAAGGACTTTTTCTAAATTCTATCAAAATTCAAATGGGCAGAAAGTTTGAAACTCTCACCAGAAAGCATAATGAGATTAAGTGTAGTAAATATTTAAACAAATTATTCTTGAAATTTTTATCAATACTAAAACGCAGAGACTAAAATTTCTTGAGAAATCTTTATTTCATCACATAATATTAAATACTATTTAAAGTTCTGAAACCGAACAAAAACTATTTTAGATAGTAAGTAATTGAAATTTCTTTATCTATAAAAAGTGTCATTGAATGTATGCAATTTAGAATGTGTCCAATAAATTTATAAATCTATATCACGGTCTAATTACGAAATCGACTATTAAAGATTTTTCAAGGCTATTGCCTCTTTTTAAAATTAATAGTACCGAGACGAATAGTAAATAGTACCTAAAATAATTGAAATAGTACCGAGACTATCAAATAGCCATATTGTCTCTAAATGCCTTAACTGTAAAGATATTTATTTTCGAAAATACTTTAAAATAAATTAGCTCTGTAAAAAAATAATTTCAATAACTTAAAAATAATTTTAAATAAAAATCTCAACATTTTGCAAATTTAAAAACTTATTTGCCTGCATTTGAATTATTAAGCTCTGCTTTTAATCTATATCAAGAAATGCTGTTCAAATTCCTCCAATGCTTGTCATTTCCAAAAGGCGTCAAAAGAAAGATAGTAGATTTTCTAGAAAAATTCCACCATGTCCTTCATAATGTCACAACGATGTAGCATTGTAATGCTCTGTCACAATGATGTAGATGTCAACCAAATGACAAATCCCTGATAAAAATGTCCTGTTCACACCATTCAATAACTGCATTTCCAAAATATCCTTTCAAGAAATACCTTCAAGAGTGTCAACAAACGCACTTCTTTAAAGACTAGTAAACGCGTGGCTAAATGCTTCTTAGAAAGGATTGTAGATTTTTTTTTATTTATCATTTTTTTCAAACCCACTCCTTTACAATGGCAAAGCTTCCCTACCTCTTTACTGTCTGCTCGCCTATTTCTTTATTTATCTCACTTTATCCCCACATTTCTACGAACGCGTTAGGTTCAGACGGAAGTAAACGGATAAACGGACTTGTGACAGACTCTTTCTCAAGACAGATAACATTTCTGCAGCATTACATAGAAAATTGTCTTGCTAAAACCTAGTAACAGAAACAGATATATTTTTACATATTTTTGTAAGCAATCGTTAAATTGCTCTATAAAAAACTTATGCTATTTTGCTTGAATTTTTAAAATAGTTGTTTAATCTGTAAGGACATTTTAGCTCGGATTTTTTGAGCTTTTTAGCTTACTAGTTGTTACACTAGGCATTACTTGGAATTAAAATACTTTCACATGTTATATTTTGAACGTAGTAGCTACTACTACTACTAAAAATAAAATATTAAAAAAAAAAAGGTTTTTTCCCGACATACATTCTGAGCTAAGAAATGAAAGAAAATAGCGGGAAAGTAGATCAAAGTTAATATCAAATTTAATGTGTTTAGTTTCTTTTAGAAGGATTAAGAAGAATTGAAAAGTATTGTGCAGAAATGAAACTATTATAAGTAAAATACTAAAAAAGATTAATAAATATAACTATTCAAAATGTTTTCAAAATATTTTTCAGTTGTCTTTAGAAAGGAATCCCCAATTAACCGTTAACTTTTATGCAATTGACTTGCTTCTTTATCGCCTATTCATTTAAGCTAAAATTCTTGCGTCCTTTTAGACGCATCCAATAAAAGACTATAGCATGTCATCCTATTTTCCCATTCATGAGTGTCATTAGGAAAGCGAAATTAAAGAAAATGAACTAGTAATATGTAATACCACAATTTCAGCAGGGGTTTTTTTTAATTGTTTGTTTGTTTAAAAAATTACGTAAATAAGTCGTTTGAATGGTCACAAGTAAGGGTTGATCTAACTAAAAATAAATAAATGAATAACATTTTGTCTTGTCCGCGTTTTCTTAAAGATTTGAAATAATTTAACATTATTGAAAATTTCTCTCCCACTGAGGAGTACCTCAAAAATGAGTATAAGTTTTTGGTATGGTGACTGGTTTTCACCATCCTGTGGACACAGAAATTGTGGGAGAAGACTACCTATTAACAGACGGGATGTACTTCCCACGGAAGAGTTCTCATGATTGGTAATGGCCCTTAGGAATCATAGTTCCAGTCAGTGTTGCTGTAGCGGTAGTTCGGTCATTCATTTTTTTCCGTGTGCCTTAGTGGCGCTTGTAGTGGCCATTAATGATATAGAAATTTTTTAATTTGAATTCTAACAGTTAAGTAGATTGAAATATATCTAATAATAACTTTTAAAAACTTGTCTAGAGATATTTTAAAATTCCATAATAAAATCAGATTACTAATTTCTAATAATCAAGTTTTTAATACAGCTACTCACTAAACCAAGGCATTTGTTCGTAAGGTAATACAAAAATTGCTCATTGCAGTAAATATATAAAAGGCTTTTTCTTTTTCTTTTCTTACTAACTCTTAGGAAAAGAGCTGTGGCAAAAGTATCGATTCTGGTGTCTTCGAAACCACCCAGAGATTCGCATTCTTTTCCAGGAGAAGTAGGCGAAGCGTACAGCGAGAAATAATCTCTAAATTTTTTCTTAATGTTAAATACAGTTCACTTCGATATCTCTTTGTATGGTTAATAGAACTCTATTGAAAATAATTAAGAATGATTATTGCAATCCTCATTTTTCCTCTTTATGATCGACTTCTTTCAATTTCAGTTCCTAAAATATTTGAAAAGATGTATAAAGTATTTGAAAGGCGTATAAATAATTTATTTTTATGCATAGCAAAAAATTTCTTCTGAAGTTAACGCTCTTCTGGAAATGTTTATTTATCTTACAGCAGTTGTTTAAATAAAGCTACAGTAAGTTAAAAGATGATTAATAGTTTTTCACGAATATCATTAGAAAGCAGAACCCATAAGACGTCGACCTTGCCACCAAAAATATTAACGAAATCAAAACTATAGACACAAAATTAATTAAATGAAAAAATAGTGTGGAAAAGAAGAAAGAAAAATAATCTTGATTTTGCATTCTTATTTTTCTTAGTATTGATATTATTATGGAACTAAAAACTATAAACTCGAAACAAATAACTGAAAAAGATAATGCTCTAAAAAGAGAGAATAAGATGCAAAGAAACTTGAAAGTTTGCTGCAAATATTGGTAGTAGAATTATAATGTTATAAAAATAATTCCCATGATATTTCGTCTTCTAATTCAGTTCTTTACAAAATCCTCAAACAAATGAATGTTTTCCCACATAGCTGCGTTTTCTGCAGGGAAGTATTAAAAAATTTGTCATTTGAATATTCAACTGGTAAGCAAATAATTAAAAAACAATGAAAAAAATCGAGTTTTTATTGTTTATGCTTTAAATCAGAAAGAATTTCTCAAATAATAATCTTTAAAAAATTAAAAAAAGAAAACATAAATAAAATCAGATCAGAATATCAGATGCAGGAATTTTAATTCTTAATATTTAAAAAAAAAGGTTTTTTTTAAAAAAAATTCTAAAATTTATTACATTTTATCAAAGAATCAAAACAGTTTTTCACATATATATATAGATTGCTATTTTATTGATATACACATTCTTTTGCTACTATCATTAAAAACGATGCATAAACGTCAAATGCATACAAAAAAATCCAAAGCTACACTATTAAATTTTTGTAAAAAAAATGTGTAATAAAATTTAAAATTCGAACTTTAAGAGGCACTGTATCTACAGAAAATTTCACAACTATAAATGTGCTAGATTCGACAAACTTCACATCCACAAACATTACCCAGAGTCATGTTTATTTCACTCTATTGTTACTATTTTTGCATATGAAACATGCATTCTCATGTAAAGGAATCATCAAAAACTTTAAATATTAATGCCTCAAAGGAAAAAAAAAAAGATAAGTGTGTTGTCGTCATTCATTTGCTAACTAAAACGAAATAAATATTTAATTGACATCACTATAATCTCAATGACTTGAAGGAGGGCAATTGTATTGTCATCATTAATTTATTAACCAAAGTAATATAAATATCTCCTTCACATCATTTATAATCTCAGTGACTCAAAAGAAGAAAATTGTATTGTCATTATTAACTTATTGACCAAAGAAAAACAAATATTTCCTTCACATCATTTATAATATCAATGGCTCAAAGGAAAAAAACTGTATTATTATCATTAACATACTTAACATCATTACATTACTTTTCATCACTTATAACCAAAACAAAATAAATATCTCCTTCACATCATTTCTAGTGACAATGACTCAAAAGAAGAAAACTATTGTCATCAGTAACGTACTAACAAAAACAAAATAAATATCTCCTTCACGTCATTTATAATCTCAGTGACTCGAAGAAAACTGTATTGTCATCATTAACTTACTACCCTAAACAAAATAAATATCTCTTTCCTACTATTTATATGCATAAATAATCATTTTACGTCTTCATTTTTCTTTTCGCATTTCCTTCAGTCATACAAATGAAAACATATCGTTTACCTAGAAGCTTTTCAACCCCTCTTTACTTCTTCCTTTTTGTTGTTCCATTCATTTCTCCACCCTTTTTCGCCACCACTTATCACCCCGGATTTTCCGCACTCTTTAGTGAACCCCAAGATTTAATAGACCGATGAAAAAGGTTCTCAGTGAGCCTGGTTGTTGGGTAAACCCCTTTTGTCCATAATGCTTGCCTTCACGGAATGTGTCCTTAATTTGACACGGCCATTCATGTATGGTCATTATTCTCTGAATGGACGCGTTGAGTCTTTTAGGGGTTCCTACAGCTGGGGGAAGGGTTCATTTCGACCACGCTGCTAAACTTTACTTTGGAGATTAGTGCTTTGTAAAGATTTACAAATGCAATTTTCGCAGTTCTGCTGCGAAGAAAGTAGATGTTTGAAACACGTCATTTTCCAAAAGATGCATATTTTCTTTAACGTCGTTTTGAACATGACTTAAAGTGATTTTTTACTGGAAACCTTCAATTTACTGCTAGCTATCATTAATTATAAATAAAGGAATTATTAAAAAGTAATTTTTCATGAACCATATTTTTTAATGTAAGCTAACATAGTTTTAATTGCATGTATTAAAAAATTAAATACAGAGCTTCGAAAAAATATCATTGTTAGCTGTCATAATTTGAGTTAAAAGTTTCGAGTGCAGGATCCAATTAATTCAATAAGGAGCAGTGGTTTATATTTGGAGTGTTAATTATTTTTTAAATCTCCTTTACCAATTTATTTTCATTTATAAAATAATATATATTTTCATTTAATGCTTTGTTTGCTTTTCCAAATGCACACTCCAAAACAGAGCAGTTTTAAAATGATATAAATATTTTACAACGTAATGAGTTGTTATTTAACTATCAGTATTATGAAATTTAGAGTTATTATAATAAGAGACAAATAAATTAGCCCATGGAGGTCAAGTCTTACGCAGTTAAAGTGTTAAATAAGGAAGTTTTCAGCAAGGAAATTTTTAATCAAACAATTAAAGCCTAAAATTACATTTCAACTTATTTTTTCGTATTTTTCGTATATTAATATGTCTTCAAAAGACCTTCTCCAAAAAAATAAAAAATAGGGGAAAGCAGTGAAAAAATCAGTATAGAGTAATGTAATTATCTTTTAGTTTTATTTCTCCTTCAATTCTGACAAAGAATTAATCTACAAGGAAAATTTACTATCTCTCTAAGTTTGATCACAAAAAATTTTTATTTTAAAAAATTAGGAAAAAAGTTGAAATTTTTCAAAAGAGATTATTACTATGTATGAGTATTTATATTTTCAAACTCTTCAAAAAAGTAAAATGTTGTATTAATTAATTTATTTAATCTGAAAGTTTTGCCGCATTGATACGAAACATTGCCGAGTTTGCGTAGCTGAATAGTTATAGTTTGCGTTCAAATCCCAGTAGACTTAAAATTCGTTTAAGTATTTTTCCTTTATTTCGTGTTCCAGAAGATTCTGGACCTTCCTTTAATTTACCAGATAAGTGCTCTGGACTTTTCGTACTCTCTCCAGAAAGGTATTCTGGAACTTTCCCTACTTGTATAAAAGCTGAAGATTTCTCAGTTGCAATGTTCTTAGTTCAGATTTTAGTTAATAAATTGACTTAACTCTACTTCCTGTGATTTTAAAATTAATTAATTTCGGATGCTACCCGAATCAATTTTATGGAACTTGATAAAACTATTTTAAGGTTACTAAATATACTATCTAGATAATTCAAATACATAGATTTTAACTAAGTAGTATCTATATTTCCGAATTTTTGAAAAAGTAAATCATTATTGTAGTATATTTTTTAGAAAGATGTTATTGTTACATGTTATTTAAAAGTAATGAGTTCATTTTTCAGAATTCTTCAAAACTGTGTTTTATAGAATTCCCTGAAACTATTTTAAAGGTTATTAAATATGTTATCTATTGTTTAAATAAGTCAAATACATAAAGCAACAAATTTAGAAAAATAAAGTTTTTCATTTTCCCCCTCCAAACATTTGGCATTCATTGCCTGTTTAAGAACTGTTCAAAGTTAACCTTCAAAAGAAATACAATAAAAAGAATATTTCATTAAGAATATCATTTTAAAGTTATTTCCAAATAAATATGAAATGAAAATTGCTTGCGTTCTACTTTTTATTAGAAAATATCTTATGCCATAATTAGACCTTTCAAAATCCTAAAAAATTAATTGTATTTTTTCTCTGATTTTTTATAGAAATTTGAGAAATTTATCTGTTAATTTAAAATTCAAAACAGGAATTGGTCCTTACAAATTTTAAAACATTTTTGGTTTTTCTACTCTATTTTTTTATCTCCAAAATTCTACAAAATTACAAAACAAAAGCAGATACCAATTGCAATCACTTTTAAATTTTGTTTATCCCTCAAGGAGCTGTGGACTAATATCCCTTTACAAACTGTGCCACGTGGCAAAATAAACATGCAGTTTCAGAAGCTCTGTCAACAGTATTGAAAAACACCCATATCAAGTAAAACAAATTTCATGTTGACCATAGTTTATTTTATGATAATGATAAGCTATCAATAAACAGATACTACTGTTGACCAAACACTTCTAGTAGCTGTATAATTACACTCTTGTGACATTTAGCTAAGAAGCTATACCAACATTCTTGATAATATAGTATTTGATAGGATAGCAGATGACTCATATTTCAATTGTGAAGTTTAGTAAGATAATTTATTTTAGATTTATCTCTGGAATTTAAGAGAAATCTGATCAAAACGGTTGGATAAAAGGTTTTTGATTTGAATTTATTACCTATTAAGAAAAGGATCAATTTGCTATTATTTGTGATTTGAGGTTTCTATTAAATTATTTTCCATAGTTTGATATTCTAAAGATATCAAATTATGGAAATCTTAAAAACATTCTAGAATCTCTATTAAATAAACAAGTCTTCTTGCTTTTTTTTTTATCTAATTGCTCTTACAAAGTGGCAAGAGTATGATCCCACTGCCAAGAGCCTGTCTAATGTTCGAGGTTAATATTCCAAGACTGTCGGATTATATCAAAATTACAAAATTCTATGTCAATTAGATTCTCAAAATTCTACATCAACACTTTTAATCGGTTATAGAGTATATTTTATACGCGTTGTTTTTATTGTTCATAATACAGATGTAAAGTTTCTTCTAATTGGATACAAGCTGTTTAATTCATAACTCACCTTCATTCTGTGAATTTAATTCTAGCAGTTGAGAAATAAACTAGCAGTGTGAGGTCCTTTGTAAATTTGAACCAATATCCGTCCGTTATTTTATAGAATTATGAGAATAACGCAGCTTGAAAGGACTAATCTTACTAAAATCGTTTTGTTGATTGAAATCTTTATGCAGAATATTCATTGATGAGTAGTTGTATAAAAAGTTTACTATCTTATTTAAGAAGTATTAAAAAAACATTTTCTTCTTCGGAGGGTGAGGGGGGGGGAGAAATCCTCGAACTCAAGATTTTGACGTATCTCTACGTACTGAGCCACCTTAACTTCGAAAAACACATTTTTTAGCGTTACGCCTGACGAGTTATGATAAATATAGATTAAAAATGCTTTTAAATAGACGGATGAAATTTGGTATATGATATTAACACAAGTTGCAGATTTCTATCAATTTTGGACAAATTCCATTTAGAAATCTTTCTATCCGGTTGTTCAGATAAAAATTAACACGACAATACATAGCAGAGAAAGCTAGATTGATAAATTCGTTGCATGGATTTAACATATATAATGTAAACACATATCAAAATTTCACTCACATCCAGATAGGTGTAGGGCCATCTGTCTCTCTGTACTTTCAAAGAAGGTAAATGCTAGACCTCAAAAGTTCACCGGTTTAAATATATCAAATTTGGTATGTGATTTTATGATTGCATATTTAATACTCAGCCTAATTTTAGTTTCAATCAGTTAAAAAATACAAATCTAAAATACAAATTCTATTTTTTAGTATTCCCTAATCTTATGTTACAGATTAATTGCCAAAATATTCTCAAGTATCACTTGATAAATTCAGAAAAAATGCCAAATTCATGCCAAAAGTTAATATTCGTTAACTATTGTGCACCAATGTTCTACAAAATTTTATCTAAGACTCAGACTTTTTGTTGGGGGTAGGGATAAAATTTTCATTTGAAAGTACGCGAGACAGTTTTGAGGAAACCATTCCAGCAGGTTTGTAGGTAACTTTAGATGCTGTCAATGTACTTAAATCATTTGAAATACAATTCACTCTAGTTTTTATAAGTACCAAAAATATCGATGTGCTCGGATGGTTAACGCAAATTAAAAGCAACAATAAGCTACATTTAATAATTTAAAAATTTTGAATTAAATTTATGTTTATAAATCTTTATGATATCAGTATGGGTAATTTCTTGTAATCTATACTTATAATAAAGCTCAATGTGTGTGTGCTGGCTCTCTACAGGTCAGACCGTTAGACCTACAGCTACCAAATTTGGTGCATGTATACCTTGGAGGTTGGGACTGTGCACCTCGGAGCCCTTTTTTCGAATTTTTAGTTAGAATTTGAATTAATTAAAATTTAAGCGAAATTTCGACGTTTTTCCGCTATAACTTCCGAAAATATTATTGCACAAACATGATTTTTATATCAATGTAAAGATAAAAAAATTAGCTTTCTAACGGTATCGGTTTTTTTAATTTATAACTCAAGCTTCTATTTTTAACGAATTTTAAAGAAATATTTTAACCATGTTTTTTTAGCACGTGACTGCATAAAATAAAAGAATGCTGGAAGTTCGAAAAAAAAAAAAAAACGATCATCGCAAAATAAATCTAAAGAAATGCAACTTATAGCACGTGACTGGATAAAATAAAAGAAACATAAAATGTGATATTTTCTAAAA
>JAPMOQ010042254.1:570376-587178 GCA_026543055.1 Argiope trifasciata | reverse complement strand
TTAATGGCTTATTTCTATAATCGTTTGCAATATCTGTATCATTAATTCAATAATTTTTTTTTCCATTATAAAATGTGATAGTTTCTAAAAAATAAATGCAAAGCCAAGGTTTCTATAATCATTTGCAACATCTATATCATTCATTCAAGATTTTTTTTTCCTTTTTCGCTTTCTTTAAAAAACATTTTTAATATTTTGGCAACATCACGGAAAAAAAAACATTTTTAATTTCAGGTCAATCAATGCCCAGAATTACTTCAAGGCTAATAAATATGTGACTTAAATGCAAATTTTAGAACGCATTACTCATGACGAACCAGCTGGTCGAGAAAGGTGGCTAGTAGTATATATATTTTTAATTCTTAGAACAAATTTATCAGTTGCCAATGATAAATGATGTTCACTTCCATTTAAAAATTAACAATGAAAGGAAAACAAATAAAAGCTGATGAATTAGTTTCGTATGTTGCCTTCATATTGAAAAGACCTCGATGAAGCATTTATTTTTTGTAAAAGATTTCCCCCTTTTGTTAGAAATCGAATACGCAAATACTCGCAAATCCAGTCAAAAACGGATCAAAGGAACGGAAATTGCGTGTTTTATTTGTGAGCCCTACCTTTCCTATCAAATCAGCGTTTTCTTACTTCTTACTTCCCACTGCTGCTAGGATTTTAACAGTTAAGACGTCAGCGTTTATTTTAAACGGCATTGAGGTAAAGAACTTCGGAGATCTTTTTTTGATCGTTTTTTGACAACTGAGTCAGGGGAGAGTGTAGCAGCAGAGATTAGGGAAAGATTGCTCGGAGTCTTTCTTTCGAAATGCGTTGTTTCGATTGAAAGTTATTGCGAAAGCTATTATAGTTGGCAACAGACATGAAATGAGGGGAAAACAGGGCCATCTTGTTATTAATATTTTATATATCTTTCCTTTATTTTTCTACTTTTATTAATGCTTTTAATTGTTTTTGGAGAATAATTATCATCTCACGAACGGCAATATAAATTCGAAAATGACTTTGATTATACTCAATTTATGACATAAAAATTAGTCCCAAATTAAATTTAAATTAATTTTTTAAATTTAATTTAAAATGTAGCTGTTTTGGAGTGGAATTCATAATTTTGAACCGTGGTTAGAGGATGAGAACGACACCTGAGCTGGCACCCTATATCTTTTATCTTCCACACCACACCAGCGGGAGGACTTTTGGCCTCACTGCGTTTGACGTGCAGTATACCCGCTTACACAGTGGTTCTTCGGTAGAATAATTAGATAAAATTAGAGTATTATAATAAAATTAGATTGCCGAAGAGATGTAATATTTCCGATAAATAATTTGACACCGATTATTTGTATATTTTTATTGCTATTTATTTCTAAAAGTGTTGCGAAAAAATAATCTTTGTTCAATACTAAAAGCTGGCATATTTTGTAACTCACAAAAACTTTATAAATTAAAAATCGTCAATCAGTCAATAATAATAATAATTAATTAATTAAGAAATAAAATTTAAAAAAGTATCCAAAATAAATATTTGATTTTCTTTATTAAACTGCGAAGCAAATAACTCTTAAAACTCTGTAAATAAAACTTTTGGTCTTCACGTTTTTTCCCTTAGTCCACAATTTTACGCTGAAGTAAAGGGAAATAACACATCATGAAGAAAGATGCAAGAGAGTTTTTTTTTAACTACTTCTGTTAGGTTAAAATTACAATATTTCAAACAGTAATTACCATAACTAAAAATTACATTAAATGTCATAATAGAAAAAAAATCCCCACTTAATTTTTTTCTGTAAATTTAATGGAATCAATTTGTGTTATGTCATAATAAACTTTTAAGCGTCACCGAATATGCCGTCTTTGTTTCAAATATTTGTTGTCTATTTTTTTTTTTTCATTAGCCCTTAACTGGGAAGTTGCGGTCTACGGAAAACATGTTATTTACACTCAAATTAAATTTTCTAATGAATGTATTAGTATGAACATTAACCAATATATTTTGCAGATATTTTTCTTGATATATAAGTATATTTTAGAAATTTTTCAAAATATATTATCATTGAAAAATTATTA
The DNA here is from genome assembly GCA_026543055.1 of Argiope trifasciata. NCBI lineage: Eukaryota > Metazoa > Arthropoda > Arachnida > Araneae > Araneidae > Argiope > Argiope trifasciata. Next base: position 585,099 of record JAPMOQ010042254.1, on the reverse strand, counting down.
TTTTGGAGCATACAGTTCCTTCTGAAATTACATATTACAATAAATAATATTTTTGAAAAAACATATTACTTTAAATTTCTTAAATCATTTATTTTTTCAGTATATAAAGGTAACTAGTATATAGAAAACAATATAATATAAAAAACAATTATATGAAAAAAAAATGACAATGGGTAGTTTAGGCCCTTTTTTTTTATCTGCGTGTGTGACTTTTATAGATTTATTTTTAGGACATTTTGAGCATACAGGTTAAGAACTAGTATAAAAATCAACCTATAAATGCTGTATTTATTTATTATCGTATATTAATATATTTTATAAATTTTTCAAAATACATAATCACTAGAAAAATTAAATATGTTTGAGCATACAAATCAGAATCAGTTGAATGTGAGCTTTTATGGAAAAACTCTGCATGGTTATCCGGATCACTAAAATCATTTTCCACTACATTTAAAAGTGTCTGGGGTGTTGCTTCATAATATTATCAGTAAATTTGATGATATTTCGAGAACTTAGTGCCATCTGCTTAGCCTTGTTTATTATTGGGACTCTAACAGGGAGGTGTGTTCTTAGAAACAGCGTTTACGGAATTAACCGAATTATTTTTAAAAGCATCCATTGAAACCGGTTGAAAAAGTGAACCTGTATCGAAATTTAAAAAAAACAAAAAAACATAAAGTTACAGGGTCAATCTATTCTACTGAACTATAAGTAGAATAGGGATGACCGAAAGTCCATCGCTAGAGGTCTCACAGACCGCATGTCCCCAGTTAAGGATTAAAATTGAATTGCAAACAGATGAAGAATAGGGATTTTTAAAGTCAAACTGCCAGTCAAGCATATTTGGTATCTATAATTCGCTATAGTTATGGCATACGACGCAATTTAAAATTGCCAATATTTTCAACAAATATTCAAATAGCATCGAACAAATATTTTATGCATATTCGTCTTTTTATTACATTTTTAGACATTATTTACTAAAAAAATTACAAAAAAGAAAATAAATTAAAAGGGTTTTTTAAAGTCATTTGTAAAAAAAAATTTGAGTTTTTTGATAGCAAAGCATATGCATAAGATATCAATTTCCTATCAAAAGGAAAATTCGTAGAAAAGTATTGTCACGAAACTGATAATATCTTTGCAAATATTTGTAACCATTCGGAAAACCAAGAAAAATTTAAGCTTCTGACCTCGTAAATAATACAAAAACACGTTTCTACAAATAAGTTTGAACAGAAAACGGAATTAAAGGAGTGTATGGGTAAACACATTATTTTTATCCACGTGTAAGGCATGTTGTTTAATTATATTCTTATGTTGTTTCAATTCGATGTTCTATAGATTGTTATTGGTCACTGAAGGTCATTTGATAAAACAACTGAGTATTTCATGATAGGTTATTTGGAGGTTATATTTATAATCTGTATATTTAATATTATGCGAAACTTGGAATATTGGTCGCTTGGAGAGTTCTTCAACTTGCAATTCGTTCATTAGATTTTAAAAAAATGTCCTCTACCAAATGGTATAATAGAAATGACATTTCAATTAAATAGTGGTGCTGTTATTGGCTGTAGAGTTATTGCAGAGTAACTATTATTTGGACTAAAAAATTTTTTTTTCTTCTTTCGTGAGATTGAATTTTTCTTTCAAATAAAAATTTAACCATTATATACGTGAAATTTTAAACTATGGGCGAATTCTTAGCTTCCACACATTTTCATTTTGAGATTATAAGGAAAATTCCGAACTCAATTAATTCCCGAAAACTAAATCCTCATACATACTATTTGGGATGTGTGACGCTAAATAAAATAAAACAAAATAAAAAAAGTAATTTTTAAAAAATTCATAAGGTGAAAAAAATAAACTTGATATATTTGCATTTCCTTAAAATTTTTATTGTACTGTATAATTTTTATCAACTATTCAGAAAGATTTACAAATTTTTTGTTTTATGGTAATGAAAGCATTGTTATAAACTTTTTGTAATTTTAAAATTTTGTCAATTTTTCCTAAATCTAAAATCTTGGAAGTTTGTTTTTTCAGACTGAAAAAAATACCATCAAAATACTAACATATAATTTTATTTTCGGGTAACATTCTATTAGATTTATCTGTGGATTATGAAAATTGTTTATACATATCCTGCAGTTGCTTTTGTCCACAAAGAGATGTCTCAGTCTTTGTGATTAAGTATTAACCACAAAGGATTTATCCCAGATCTGCCTTGGCACGAGGGAAGAATGACTATCTTAGTGACAACGACAGGTGGAAAACATGAAATAGTAATTGGTCTCGGCTCAGTCCCTCCCATAGTATATATGACTCGTCTTTAGAATCGTTGTAACTTGGTCATACAGCATATTTATAACTACCTGGGAAGTGAGGTACAAAACGAGATTTTTATTCACGCATTTTAGGTGTCCTTGAAACTTTTAACACATTGATTGCTGCAGACGTGCCTGTGCGTTACAAATAATATGTAATCGTACCAAACCCTCTATGTTATTAGATGACACCTTCTCCACTACCGTTAAAAGGTAGCAAAGAAGGGATCATCTAATTAGATAGATTATCCTGATATCAGGCGTGGGTAATGGCAGTGAACGTGTTAATAATAACAGTGCTATCTAGTTGAATATTAAATAATACTGGCAATTACTTCCATGAGTAAGACAAAAAATATAACGAGAAATATAGTTTTGCAGTCTAATATAATACGATGATGACACTCTAAGTTAGAAAAAAACAGTGCATTTTTCAAGTGATTCTTCCTCTCTCTCTCTTCTTATTTTCTCTGTCTTTTCTTTTTTAAAAAATCTCATTTTCAAATGGTGATATTGTGTTCGTGTTAACACGGAAAAAGGATGCTGTGGTTTCTGAGGGTAAGGACCTCTGAACACCCGAAGGCAGGAGTCTGACTTCTTGCTTAATGAAGATGACACACACACACGCACACATTCGCTTGCACAGCCCCTTTTTAAAAGGGGGGGGGCAATTCGCACGTTTCACAGTCAGAACACAAGGGAAGAACAACCACGCCCGATCAAGGACTCGAATCCCGGATGCCCAGATCATGGAGACGACTCGCTACCCCTAAGCTAGGGCGCCAGCTTATTTTCAGGTATTTTGCCTTATTATTCAGTGAAAAAGACATTTTTTATTTGCCATTCTTCTTATCTGTCTTTGAATACTTTTTCTACTGATTTATTAACTACACAAGTGACACACTGATTTATATTTTACTCATGAGTGCTAAAAAAACTACTTATACTTGGTTAATTCAACATAGAATCAAAAGGGCAATTTAAAGGGGTGCTATCATCCTCCCAGCTAAATTCGAAGAAAGAAACTTCCTATTTTTTTCAGTTTTTGTTTATCTCAAATCTGTCTTCCCAAATTTCAGGGTCATAATAATTGTTGTTGTTTTGTTGATCGTTCTTTCAGTATCAAAGATCATGAAATCAATGTTATTGTTCAATCTTTTTAGTCTAACCCGTAGATTTCCATTTTGTTGCTTAAGAAAAAACATTGTTGCAAAATAATACCAAAAGAATTTGAAAACACGATTAAGATTCGATATAATATTGTCTGTTTCCTAAATGAAAAATATTTGAGTATTTTCAATTGAAAAAGTTTGCAAGGATGTTTAAAAAAAAACAATGCTCTACAGACATTTGCAAATGCAAAATATTTCCAAAATATTCTAAATAGAAAACTACAAGAAATGAGTTTAGTCTTGTAGAGATAGATATGTTGATTGTTGTTTGAGCTTAAGGGAGTAATAACGAAGACAACTTAGGCATATGAGATGAAACTCAATAAGTTTTGAAGAAAAGTAATAGGAATAATGCAATTTTTTTCCAGCATTTTCAGTCATTTTAAGCCCTAATTTTTTTAAATTTAAAATTTTATTAAGTCGAAATGTTTTTAAGATAATCTTCCTCGGTAGATATTACTGAAAACATTATTTATTGGTTAATAGTCTAAAAATTTGAAGAGATTTTTCTTCATGAAAAGTAATTTAGCTATTGTATTTCAAAATGCTTATGCACATCCAGATTTTTATTAATTACAAGCTTCACACTTTCATGATCTTCCAATTGATCTTCATATCTTCCTATTACTCATCTATAACCATTTATTTTTTCTCCTACTAATTTATCATTTCTTTAACTTAACGTGGTTTTAAAATTCTTTGAACTCTAAAACTTTTTTGAAGGTTTTAAAATTCATAAAATGAACAGCAAACTTAGCTAATCTTTGTATATTTTCATATTTTTTTAATAAATTTATTGCAACTTTACTATTCCCCCCCCCTTTTTTTATTCATATTTTTTTCCAACAGTTAAATCTTATTCCAATTTCTTTGCATGTCAGAGATATTGTTTTCATGTAATGTTATAACAATAAATAATTAAATAATCGTATAACTTTTTACCTGTTTGTAACTATAATATCAAGTGAATAGGGAATTTAATATCCAAGTATAATGTGTAAATATTTGTTGAATACCTAAAAATCTCATATGATATTAATTAGATATAAAAGCCCACAACAACTAATAAATATATAAAACAGAGCGGTTTAAATTACTAAGCATACAAGCATTAGTGAATTAGAATGATTCATTTCTGCTTAAAAACTTAAATTTTATTCTTTTCACGAACTTATATAATTTCTTACCTTTTACAGTTTGAAATACACTGACTATTAACAGAGGTATTGGATAGTCGTCTATTAACATCAGGATTATATAACTAAAATTATGAGAAAAATGTGTCAATAAATTTAATTCCGTTTACATTAATTCCGGTTTTCGTATGAAATACAGACATTGGATATTCATTGTTATGATTATAATATCAAATTAAATATATATATTTAATTTTAATCGATATTAATTTTTTCCAATAATTTGGATATTAAAAGAATTGTTTTTAAATATTAAATTCTATATTTATATTGAATATTAAATAGAAAAGTATTCTTATATTGATGAAAAATAAATTCTAATATTAAATGGTTCAGCTTCTTCATACAATTTTTTTTTCTTTTCTTAAAACAATTTTAACAAATTTAGTGCTTTTTAAATACTTCGTTTATTTCTATTTATTATTATTACTTATTTTTATTTTCTTTATTTATTAATACTTTATATATTTATTTCTTAATAAAATTAAAATTATTCCCGTCTTATTTCCACGAATAAAAAAAATATAACTATCAAACTCAAAATATGCTGTTTTTAAAAACATTAGAGCTCCTATTCAAAAAGAAAATGACAAATTTTTAATATATATTTGGAATTAATAAAAAAAGAAAGTGTAGATGACTATTTATTAAAAAATATTTAATTTATTTTCAGAAACGAATCCATCATCAAAGCTTTTTTTTTCAAAAATCACATAAAATCCTTATTATTCTTTGAATATTCAGAGTCCTATTTATATTACTATTTTTAACTGTTTTAGAAACAAAAGAAAATTTCTTTAAATAACTATAATTCATCAAATTGAACTAGTTAAAAGTATTACATTGCTTATTAAAGAATAACGCATCAGAAACACACAAACAAAAAAAAAACACCAGTCACAGTCAAAAATAGCCAACTCTCTTTTCATGTTTTTACCTGAAACCCACTTGTACGCAAATCGGCGCGAGCGACAACAAAAAAGTTCGAACAAAACTCTTACAACGCGAAGGAAGCGATGTCGTCTCCATAACGCAGTGATTGGCATGGAGACATTGATTGGCGTCTTCCTTGGACCAATAGGATCGCTCCCTACATCTGATGCCAGCAAATGAGATCACGTTACTTGCTCGGCCATGGATACGACTGCTGGCTCCTCCTTCCTTTTTCCGTTTATGGCTAATAGCGTTGACGAAGACTTCGTAACCTATAAGGGATCACTAGCTCTTCACTTACCACTCCTCGAGAGGGGAACCCACACTCAGCGGTTTCCGTGAGCAAGCGAGACCTGAATTTTGATAGCTCGTTTACTGGTTTCAAGATCTGTGCCAGCGAGCAGGCTCCGAATCATTTGTTTGCGGTATCGGAGAAAGGAGGGTTGTGATTTTCTTAGCTCGTGCAGGCAGATAATGTAGATACTCTTTTTTGTTTGTATTTTTCTTCGCTTACTTTGAAAAGTTTTTGTCGCACTGTTCTTCAATATACTTTTGATTCAACCTTTTTTATTTGATGCCTAATTGGTTAAATATTTATTTATTTTTAATTGAAAAACTGTGATATCTTTAAAGAACAAGGATCAGTTATCATAACTGATTCTGCGTATGCGTATCTACTGAGCAAGATACCTGTTTTAAAACTCCGAACTTGAACTTATAAATTTTCTGAATATTTTTTAAGAATAGCGTTTTCGAAAAGAGAATTGAAAGTGTTTTTTTTTTACTGCATCTTTTTGAACGGTCTAACATAAGCTTATGCACTTCACTCTTAAATTATGTGGACAAATGATATTTTAATTTTTATCTGCTAGAAATGTTGACATCAATTGTATGCTGTTCTCATGAAGATACGAAACAAACGCATAAGAAAACAGCAAAGTTAAAACAATTATAAAGTACTTTAGATTTACTTCGTTAGCTTCAAGAATCATTGAAATGACATTATCAAGTGAATGTTGCCCATCATAATATTCATAGATTTCCATTCCAATCACCCAGACTTTATGTTAACTGCACTTGTTAGCTGTGACTTAGTTTTCCCATGAAACACAGAAATCAAATGGCTCTGGGACTGAGTCAACCTACTCCCATTCCTGGATATAACCCCATGGTGTTCTTGCCAACACTAAACTTCTCAATCAATCAAGTGGCTGCTGTCTGTGAGACCTTGGAAGAGAGTGGGGACATTGAAAGACTGGGTCGTTTCTTGTGGTCATTGCCAGTTGCCCATCCCAATTGTGCAGAACTCAATAAGAATGAATCTGTTTTAAGGGCAAGGGCCTTGGTGGCATTCCATACTGGAAACTTCAGAGAACTTTATGGCATACTCGAGAGCCATCGATTCACAAAGGTGTCCCATTCCAAACTTCAGGCCATGTGGCTAGAAGCTCACTACCAGGAAGCTGAGAAGCTAAGAGGAAGACCCCTGGGTCCTGTGGACAAGTACAGAGTCAGAAAGAAGTACCCTTTGCCCAGAACGATTTGGGACGGCGAGCAGAAGACGCATTGCTTCAAGGAACGAACTAGAAGTTTGTTGAGGGAATGGTACCTGCAGGATCCGTATCCCAATCCCACGAAAAAGAAAGAGCTGGCACAGGCGACCGGACTCACGCCGACTCAGGTGGGGAATTGGTTCAAGAATCGCCGACAGAGAGACCGAGCAGCTGCGGCGAAAAATAGGTGAGAATGTCTATTTACTTTTCAGTAGATTTTAAGTAGACTTTTAGACACATTTATTGTTTTGTTGAAAAAGTCAAGCAAAATTTTTTTCTAAAGGCCTCTGATTCTGTAATTTTCTGATTTAAATTTCAGCGCAATTAACTTAATTGCTCAGAGACTTTTAAATGTCAATCTATTGCAGTATAAAATATAAAAGTATGGTTGGCTGTATACAAGAAGAAGAAGTATTTGATAATCATTAAAAAATCGCAATATTGAATTTTATCTTACCAATACAGAATTTGATGTAAAGATTTAATTATGCATTACAGTAACACAATTATCCCGAAAAAGGCAATTAATTGACACTTATTAATCCATTATTTTTTCATATATTCTATTTTTCATCATGAAATAGATATATTTTTCTTTATTGGAAAACATCCATTTTTCTGTCGTTTATTAAAAAGATATACATAAAAAAACATGAGTCGAATACTAGTTAAAATATTAAATTAATTAATTATGTTTATGTGAAAGCTATATATTAATATTTTTTTTTTGGTATGATTTCATTTTTTGAAGTAATTATTTCTGAAACTGAATGCAAACGGAATAATCGACAGTGAAATATTTTTACAAGAATTTGTTTTGTGAAAAATATGTATTATAAATTGGAAACATTTTGCTTTGGAGAGTTGAGTGGCTACATATTTATTTTCTACAGATGTATATAATTATTTTGTAAGCAAGAAATTAGAGTAAGAATATAAATAGGAATATAAAATTTTAATTTTGAACACAAAAAAATTTGCAAAAAATTAATTTCCTTCTGATTTTTGGAAAACAATGAACTATATAAAGTTTGTGATACGCGATTTTCTATGTTGTATTTTGCAGTTTTTATTTGCTAAACTTCTTGTCATCTTTGAAATATTTATTAAAGTACCCAAACAAAAATGACAATATTTTAAACAAAACATGCAATTAACATTAAAAGTTAAAAATTGGATGCCAAAAAATTATTTAACTTTAGAAGAAATCATGTTCATTTATTTGAATATTCTGGAGAACTTTCATCAACAAATATTTGAATATATGACAGTTAAAATGCATTGAATTTATTATCTGAAATTCTGATTTCACTGGTGTTTTATAACATTTAATTTACACAAAATGGTGAGAAAGTAATTATTAATATACTATTATATAAATAAATCAAGCTTATAAATATTTTTAGAGTAATTGAATAAAATTAAGATATGTATTTTTCATAAAATAATTAATTGGGTTGGTTTTTATTTTTAAATCTATGCTATTGCTACTAGCGTCTTAAGATTTTAAATATTTTATTGCTGCTAGTATCATAGGATTTTAAATATTAAATAAGATTCCAGATTTTTACCAATACATTTAATTCTCTTTAAATATATAATAGAACGGTAAAATAAAAAAGCATGTAAAGTTATTGCTTTTTTTTAAATCAAGGGATTATTTTAGAAAATTGTACTTTAACCCTAATCTTTAATGATAAAAATAGAAAGAATTTTTACTTATCTTTTAATTTGAAATGTTGATAAAAAAAGAGTACAGTTTACTTTATCAATTAATATCGATACGTGTTAAAAAATGGGACACAATTTTAATTGGATCTTAATCATAAAATGTAAGAAATAAATTATTTAAATACGTTTAAAAAGTATTTAAGGTACAGTTTTTAGGAGAAAAGATTATTAAAATTTGTAAAATATTTTTAAATGAATTAAATTGTTTGTAAATTTTTATTGAATTAAAATTAAAATGGTCTACTCAATTTCAGTGGCAATAGTTACAGAAATCTTAGGAAATTATTTTTCAACTTGAAATACTTTATATTGTTGACCAAATTTACTTATTTATTTTGATTTAATTAAGCATAATTCTATCAGTTGAAATCCAAAACATTTTTGTTTTATTGGTATTTGAATTCAATATTCCTTCTATAAAGTTAGAAGCTCAATTATTATTATATTGATCTATATCAATAAAAGTAACAGGTAGAAAATACCTTCATCATAAATTAAAATAATTCATTATGAGACTGATTCAAAAAACGTTGGTAATCTAAACCGGCTAATTTTTTTTTTTATTATTAACATTGCCATAAATAGAAAATTATCTAAAGAAAAAAAAATTTTAAAATAATTTTTTGAATCAATAGAATATATCAAGATCGATCACGTTTTACCGAATTTATTTTGATTCAGACATGAAAATGCCATCTTTATTACTTTTAGGTAAATCTTGCGCTCTATAATTATGACCTGATGTTCATAACAGATTGAGCGTCATTGTCAGAATCAATTTAATCAACTTCAAATAATTGTTTTGTTAATACTAAAGATATATCACCATCAATAATTTTTTTAATGATTTTGAAGCATTAACAAACTTTCTTTTATTAATTGGCAATGAAAAATGAATTAAAATCGGCATTAATTTTTTTAATATCTTGAATATTTTCATATATGTATTTTTATTTTGATTTCGGGGTAACTTTTGACAAAAATCTCTATCAGAGGCCTTTTTTTACTATTTGTCAAAATAAAGGTGTTTTTTTTTCATTTTGTGGCCTTAATGACAGATTAAAATTTTATGTAATACATACTTTTAATATAGTGATGTACAATAAATTGATACAAAATGTAATGGAAGCAAACAGCATTCTTAAACATTAAAATTATCTAAAAACTTCAGACATTAAAAAATTCTTAGGAAATTTTTATGCAAACTAAAAGGGAAAATATATTTAAAAGAACTTTTATTTTGAGCAGAAAAGTTTATCCCCCTCAGATGCATTAAAAAAAAGCATTGATTTAAAAAAATTCTTCTACACTTATTTTGCCCAAAAAGAAGTAGCATTCTCAAATTTTTTAAGTTATGGTATTTTTAAAAATTTGAGGTAAAATGTAATTAGATTGAATATTGTGATTTAGGATAATGAAATAGATTAAATAAATACTTTATAATAAATTGTTAGAAACAAATATGTATTCAACAATAATTGAGTTGTAATAATATACAGATAGTATTGCTTACCTTCTTTATGAAAGTTATATTTAACTTTTGATATTAATATGATATTTATTTAATTTTTTGATGTGTTCATAAATGAATCGAAGTATGAAATTTGTATTAATAAGAATGACTTTATCTAAATAAAAATATTAATTTTCCTTTAGAATAGGAAAGCTATAATAATTTTGTAATAAGCATACGCTTTATGGTATTAAAACAATTTTTTTAAATCAAGAGAATAAACAGTCCTGTTTAAAAAATAATTAATTAAAATGTATTAAATTTTTAGGTCTTTCCTTAAAAAATTATCTTGAATTGTAGAAAGTTTAAAGTTGATGAAAAGCTACTTTTCAAAGGAACAGGATGAGAATGATAGGTTATGGTAGTAAATCAATGCATTGTAAGATGATTGAAGACAGCTCTTCTGAAACAGTTTCTATAAAAGAATTAGGGCTGTTTGAAAATGGTACAGTGGAACGTTTACGAAGTATCCTAATATTCTCTCTTGAAAAAGTTTGAAACAACCCTTTTTCTTTTAGAAAAGGTTCTCCATCGAAGGATCTTAAGCTTACAAAATAGTTTTGTAAGCATGGAAACTTTAATTTTAAACAATAGCTGCAAATTATTTTATGCTTTTACATAACCAGAATTATATAAAAAGAACGCTAATAATCTTGGTTAAATCAATTTTTGAATTTTTACTATATGAAAATAATTTCTTAATTTTTTTTATTTTTTTTAATACTCCGTTTATGTTTATTTTATATTTCTTTATATACCAGCTTATAGTCTTGATTTCACTAAGGACCCATCCGTCAAAACGTGAAAACAAACAAGTATTTTAATGAAATTCATTGTGCTATCATTTTGATGTGATCAGTAGGAAAGTTCCAAAATTTTTTTAGCTTCATTGCAATTTTTTAAATTTTAGTTACTAAATTAATTTTAAAATAAAGTTTTATTGCTGTTGTCTCAATGCCTAATATTAGATTTTTAATAATATTTTTAAGTTTATAAATATGTAAACGAGCTCTATATATAGTATTAAAATGAGAAGGGAAGATTATTACTACGTTAATATGGCTTACTTTAAGTGACGGATTTCTCGTAATGTATGAATTATGACATTTCCCTCTAATTTCTCTTCTATTTTATTCATTCGACACTATTTTAATCCTGATAGCATAGAAACATTTTAAAAATATTAAAACATTTAAAATATTTTTGGTTTAAAGTTAACGCCAAATTCTTTCTTTGATATTTTGTTATTCACACGTTAGGGTTATTTAAATTAAGTTTTGATTTTAAATAATATATATGTAATAAATTAAATTATCTGAACATCCAGATTTAGCTTTAATCAATTTAGCTTTATTAACTCAATTTTAATTCAAGTGAGTTGGGATAAATATACCCTATTTATAAATAATGATATTCGAAACAATTTCATACTCTTTCAAATAACATTTAAGCAAAAAAATATTGAATTGGAAGCAGAATTTTCCTCAGTTATGATGCAGTTCACGCATTCTCCTCTGAATTAAAAGGTGCTAAATGTCATCGTAGTCGAAGTAATTCCAGTTCTGTAATGTAGCTAACAAGAAAACTATTACCGGCCTACTTGTTATAATTTCTTTTCCTCATATTTAATGGGCTCCAGTGAGAGCTTGAAGTATTAAGGAAGCATTCAAAAATGTCTCTTTTTGTTGTAAAATGAGTTTCCTACATAAATGTATCGCTTTGAGGCATGTGAACAATTCAAACAATCTTTTGCATTCATTTCAAGAAAGATGATATATATCTATTTTAAATCTGAAATTTCACGTTTTAGAAAGGATTCTCCTCACTCCCCCCCCCCCTAAAAAATTCATGAGTTCAGATATAAACTATTTTTGTATGTAAATCTATGGAGCATTCTTTGAAGCTGTATATAAGTTTCACAGAATACTTGATTAAATATAAAATCTAAAGATAAAAAAAATTGGAGTTTTGATAAGAATATATTATAATCTCCTCAAGATCTCATTGATAAAAACATGGCAAAATTCACCAGTTAGATGCTATATATTTTTCCTTCAAAGGAAGGACAAATGAACAACAAAAAGGAAATTTGTTGAAAACGTGAATCTGATGATTGAACTGGTACTTATATCAAACACTAAAATTAAGTGAGATAATGAATGCATTTGATTTAAATTACCGAAAAAAATTTCCATTGTTTGGAAGACTAATTTTTGTCCCTAATTTTTGAGGGTGTTGCAATTTTATGCTTTTAGTTGAAATAGGATATTTCCTGAAAATTATTATAATAAACTATCCATCAATAAAATAAACCGTGACTTTCACCAAAATCAAATAATGATCTTCACTGAATACAGTAAATGATTTTATTGAAGACATCAAAGCATTTTAAAAGTTTTCAATAAATAAAGAAAAGACATAGATATTGAATATACTATAAGCTCTGTATGAAATACCTGCATTTATTTTACTCAATCCCACTTCATGACTCCAAAATCATCAAAATTGTCTTGAACTTATATGAAGCTTATACGTAAAAAATATAGGGAGATCTATTTGTAGCGCTTAATTTACACAATTTGGCTTGATTGATTGTTGAAGAAAATATGAAATTATGAGCTAAAATAAATGTTGTTAAAAAAGGGAAAAAAGTTTTTGAAAAATGTTTTTTCCCCCTAAAAGGTAATGAGTAGTCTTTTGAATCTGCTAATAACAAAGATGAAAATGTGTGTATATGTGCCTTTTGACGCATTATAAATTGACTTACAGCTGTTACGTTTTAAAATGGGAAAGTGCTAATCGATGTGATCTTTTTGAAGTTTTAATTAATTAAAATTAAGCAGAAGTTTGGCATTTTCCCCTCATAATTTATAAAAATATTTTTGGGCAAAAATGAATCTTACATCATCTCAAAATTCAAAAGTTTATCTTTTTACTGATTCCAATATAAAAGTCACGCTAATCTTTGCTAAAATTTGTCAATAAAAAGTTAATAAAATCCGAAAATTATAAGATTGATGATCGAAATTTTTAATAAGGCGATGATGTCACTCCATTAGGAATACTCACGTGGGAAATAAATAAATATTAAGTTAGACAATTAGAACAAGAAGACGTTGATGTTAGACAATTTGGTAGAATAATGGACTTATAAATTATAACTATAAATATATTATAACTTCATTACTTTCATCTTGAATAATATTATCTATATTATTTTGAACTATATCTATTCGAAATTATTTATCTAAAGCCAAATATAGTCAATATTTCTAGCGAAATAGTTGATTACCTGAAGCGACTTGTAAGAAATAAAAATGAAAAATGTAAATTTAGGAAAGGAAACTAAATGTAAATTTATTCATAATGTCTCGATTATATACTTAAAAGTCAAATCTGACACAAATATCGGATTAAAAATATAATGTTACACTAAAAAACATAAACACACTCACACACATTTGATTTATTGGAATATATCTTTTCATCGAGCATTTTCGTATTGCAAAATACATCTAAGTTCAAGTTACGGAAGCTCTTGAAACAAGGAGAAGGGATGAGATGAATGAAAAGGCTCAAATGGGGATTGTGGAGGCCCTTGAAGAGGAAAGAACGATAATTCAGGAAATGAAGTGTGGATGAAGTGGAAATTGATTCAAGGGGGTCTCGATTATATACCTAAAGGATGAATCGACAAGGACCTCCCTTTGACCCAAGAGATTCACTCCCCCAGCCTGAAAACCCAACCGCAAGGGATGTAAAACCCACAGGCAATGACAACATTCTTCTGGCCTGGGGCAAAGCAACCCCTCGTGTCTCAATTAATGCCACTAACTGGTTATCTGATTTCCCGACGGGTGCGTAATCTGGTTCTGGTTCTACTGAAAGACCATTTTCTGCTCACTTGGGTTTTTGATGTCGTTGAAGTTATTCAGTGATTTTTTTATACAGTACAAAGGGGGTTGGTTGCCTGTTCGTCATCGTCATCTTCTCCCGCGAATTGTCTGGAGTCAGATTGCTATGGAACAGATGCTGAAGAGGGAAGGCCCACAATTTCCGGAAAGCACATGCGTGGTGTTAATGCATGTCGCGCGCGTCTTTCGGTGAATTGGAAGGAAATTAAATGATTTGATGAATGTCGCTTTCTGGGGGAAAAGGGGAGAACGTTGTAAGGGAAGAGTCTCTAGAGATAATAACTAAAAACCTTCAATTTCTTAGAAAAAGTTAGAAAAATTAATTGATATTTGTGTGTTCAGACATCAGGATAGCGTTTCACCTTATTCGTAGAG
>JAPMOQ010042254.1:538692-570366 GCA_026543055.1 Argiope trifasciata | reverse complement strand
TCAATTGCTTAGAAAAAGTTTGAAAAATTAACTGTCATTTGTGTGTTTAGATATCAGGATAGCCTTTCACCTTATTCATAGAGATGGCGTGATATAACAGATAGGAACGTAAACATGGAAAACTAAAGATAATAACTTACTGTCTCTAAAGATAATAACTAAAAACATTCAATTGCCCAGAAAAAGTTAGAAAAATTAATTGATATTTGAGTGTTCAGACATCATGCGAGCCTTTCGTTTTATTCGTAGATATGGCATGAAATAATAGATAGGAACGTAAAACATGATAAAACTTACGACACATTCAAGTTTCGAAAGAATAAAATCTTCTTTAATAATAAATAAACATATGAAAAGTACACCAAAAATATCAATAATTTCATTTCGTTGGAGGGTAATGAATTATTCTTTCATTAGTTGTGTCATTTTTCTTCAAACAAAAAAATAAAATAAAAATAAGGAAATAAGTTTTTCAGATAAATTATTTAAAAGAGCAATCACAAATTTATAAGTTTTGTAAATTTGTAATTAGAAGTGATCATTGTTTAAAATTACTTCTTCCATTCAAAACCGAGATATATTTTATTTTGACAGAAATGATTAAATACACCATAAGATATAAGAGGACAAGAAATAAGGATTAAGACAATGTATTTCATAAATATTAGAAATTATATTTTAAAATTTCAAAATTTTCATCTCAGTTAATTCTATATGATATTATTTCCCTCTTTTTATCGAATTATTTTAGTTTATAACCCAGCGTTGGCATTCATTATATATCAATCGAGTAATTTCTCATAGATTCTCTCAGAAAGAGGCTGCAATTGCTTACTCTGGTGATAAAGTTTTCATGCTTTAAAAATTTTGGTTTCCTTTTTTTAATTAAACTTAAACAAAGATTGCTGTAATGTGTTTTTTATGTGTTGATGCCCTGTTTTTATAACAGTGTGACGGTTTCTTTCGTGTGTGTGTTTAAAACTAGTTAAATATTCGATGCACGAAGATACTTTTATAATAAGTAATATGTTTATTTACAGAAACTTTTGGCTGAAGGTGACTTGACAGAAAATGTCAAATTTTATTTCTTGCATAAAAGAAATATTGGTGTATTCTATTCCTATTAATTCAATAAATCAAAGCTAAAAATAAGCAAGAAAGCTTTGATTTCATAGAATAAAATACCGAGAACTGCTTATAAGAATTATTTAATAACAATTCCTTCAATGCAGTTTAATAGTCGGAAAAGTGAGAAAGGAAATCTGTTCAAACCTCTATGTACATTTCGTTTTTCAAAGAACTTTATAGAGAATTAGTAAATAAATGAAATTGCAAAAATATAATAGAAAAAAATTAACGATATTTGAAAATTTCAAAAGCTGGGTTATTTTATATGTAAAAAAAGAAAAAAGAAAACTGTTATCACAAATTGAATAAAGTAAGGAAATAAATGAATATGTCGGAATATTAGACATGCTTTATTATAATAAAAGAGTTTGCGATTTTGTAAATATATTAAATTTTTAAATACATGGTTCGAAATATTTATTCCCTGCCTAATTTTGGTCCAGATGCTTTCAAACTTAACTTTCAGTGCATTTTTTATTAAAGTTTTTATTAAATACAGTTTCTTGTTTTGTTTTAACATACCAGCAATAAATCATACAAAAGAAAGAAAGAAAACAGCATAAAAGTTAATGACGATTAAGGGTCAAGAGAAACCGAAAGTTTAAAAAATACGAAGCAGAAAACAAAAATAAATAAAAAAACAAAGAACTCCAGATGGATTTGAGGAAAATAAAAATTAAAAAACGCAGGAAGTTAATTTTTCAATCTCATTTTACGCAATTTCTTTGAAGTACCTATTACGCTAAAAATCCTCACTAAAATTACTCATTAAAAGTTATAAACTAAAATTCATTGACAGGGAAATACGTTTAAATCAAGTCGATTCATCGTTTAAGTGAAGATCCCAATGTATGAATAGCTTCCTACAATTACTTAATAACTTCTTCGTCCCCTGGTTATAAAAGATTTGATTAATTTGCTCCTAAACGCAACTTCATCATCCCCGACGATTTGATTGCTGGATATAATTAACTTAGTCAATTTTACCTTGGGACACCAATCCATTACCAGCAGCAGATGAAGTTAGCTTATGTTAAAGAAAACCATAGTTGCTTGCTGATATTACTTTTTACTTCCTTACTCACGTTGAGTCTGTCAACGCAGCCGTCGGTTCCTTTGATCTACGCGAACAGCCACCTCGGGGTACTGTCATATAATGCAGGGGTGCCATGAAGGAATCCAAAACAAAATTACATTTATCATTGTCAAAAAGATATATGATAAATTAATTTGCTTAGTCGCAATTCGTTGCGGATTTCTTTGAGAAAGAGGGGTGCTTACTATCTACCATTCTGCTGCCAGAGTGGTAGGGAAAACATAAACACTGTTTTGTTAGAGCCAAGTGATATCAAAGATAATTCTTCAAAGAAATTAATCGACGAAGGTTGTTTATTTTTCCGATGAAGCTGGAGATTGATTTCTTTCCAGTGTTGCGTCAAATTAGTCGCTAAAACGATCATCTCGATGATGCGTGTACTAGATTTTTTGAATGAAACTATGCTTATCAAATTAAGCTGGTAGATTTCTGCACATTGTTTACGCAGTTTCGGTTTAAGTAATTTAATAAGGCAATGATATTTCTCGGTGAAACCCTTTTTGTTTTATTTCGTTGATTTCCTTTTAAAGATAAAGATAAACGATAAACACAAACCATGGCTTTTTCGGGATTTGATTGCCACTATTTCTCTTAAAGCGATCTTCCACCCCTCTTTTGGAATAAAAACAATAAGGTAAATGATAAAGTGTATAATTACCAAGAAGTACTTTCATTTGTTTGACAAAGGAATGATTACGATTATTTTTGGTCGAAACTTTCCGTTTAAATTAATTTACTACCAATTAGCGTCGTAGAAGTAACGATCAATGTTTCGGTACTTCTTTGCTGTGAAATTGTTACTCAATCAGAATCAACCATCTAGTTCATCTTGAATTTGAATTCCAAATCAGATAATCATTAAATACTTTAAATATATATATATATATATATGTTTCGAAATAAATAAATAAGAAACATTTTAATAGAATAAGAATGAGACAATTCAAAATATAATTATGATACAACAATACAATTATATTTATATCTAAAGTTTCTATATCTGGTATAAAAATGTATTAGAACATTATTTAATTCCTGATTCTTTTTTATATTTTTTATTTCGTCAAAAACATGCTATATAAAGATAGCAGGTGCATTTTTTGTAAAACTTGTAACCAATTTTTTTCATCCATTATTATTGCTTGAAAGGTACAATCTGAAATGCCCGTCTTTATTGTTTAGTTTATAGTTAATAGTGGCAGTTGAGGATGGATTTTATTTTGAATCTTTCGTTTAAGTTGCACGACTCTTCATTTCTGAGGGTTTTTTCTCTTACCTGATTTTTTTTGTTAGCCTGATTCTTCTGAAAACTGTTTTCTTTGGACCATTTTTATTTACTTATGTCCAGAAAAAGCAATGCTTTGAAATTAAGCAGACAGAAGAATCATTACAAAATCTTAGTCCTGCAATTTGTTTCTAATTGTAATTTTATATGATTGAGAGCTCATCGTTCATTGCTCATTTAGTAGAGTTTCAATATAATATCATATCGAATGTTTGTATGATGTATTACTAATTGGTTTATCATGTTACGTTGTATTCATAAGCTCGAATTTCTGTAATACAATCCACAACATTTATATTATTTGTAAAGTAAAAACTGAAACTATATATCTATTTGTCATTTTATCCAAAAATTTTGCTCCGTTTTTTCTAATATTATCAACAAAGTAATATTTTAAGAAGAAGAAGAGACTAAATAGAAGAGACTAATAGAAGAGACTAAACTAGTTTGTAAGAGATGTAATTATATGATCTTCAATACCTTCAAAGCTTATATGAAAGACCACTTAATGCTCGCATACCTTGATTTTTTTTTCCAGTTTTCGAGCTCGGTTCTTTTTTAGCATAGCCTTTAGAACAAAGGAAGTTTCGAAATCACAAAAAGACATTATTTCAACTCCACATTTAGATGGTTTATTTGATATGCATTGTTCATAAGCCATGAAAAGAACTATTTTAATATTTTCATAAAGATAAAAAGTTTTGTCTGAATCTCTAATCATTTTCTCAAATTCTCAAATAGCCCTAGTTTTGCTTCAAAATGGGAGGTTAATATAACAAAACTAAAAAAAATCAAATTTCTCAAATTAGAGAAAGTTTATTAATAAGATTTTTTTTTCTTGATCGATTGTTTATTTTTACAGCGGACATTTTTTTGGAGTTTTATTTTTATCTTTTTAGCAGAATTAATGCTATGCAGTTCGTAAGCGTAGTTGAGCTTACGAATATCAAATTATATTGACCCGAACAATATAATATTAAAATTTAAAGTATTATTAAAAATATATAAATAAAAACTCTTTTTTTTCTGCAAAAAGAGCAAATATCTGCAGCAAAATGTAGCAAAATCTTTATAAAATAAATTAATAGTCATTTTCCTGATTTTTCTTTAATTTTATTCTAGTTTTATAGACCTTCCATTGAAAAAGATATACGTTTAAATAAAATAAAATAACTGAATAATCCAAATTAATGAATAAAAAAGGATTACTTCAAAGTAAGAACTATTATTAATATTTTAATAACGAATGAAGTATTGATCGCTTTTAACTTTATGAAACAAAACTTTCATCGAATCCCAGATCCTTTCTCAACAGAATTGTACTGACGGTTTTATTTCCCGATGTGGCAGCTTATACTTGTGATGCTAGAAACCGAGACATTACATTTCCCATTAGTTTTAGGACTGTTCAGTAATTTTTTTTTCTTCTGAAGACAGTTTGAATCGATATAAAAGAATCCCCCCTCACCAGGTTTTGCCCTTTGAATCTGTGGACAAATGGAGTTTTGACCCCTATGAATAGAGAATAAATACACGATGTCGTTCACCAAATTGGATTGAATATCGCATCTCACCAATTTCTCTGTGTACCTAGAGTCACCGAAGGGAGACCGGTCCCACTCCCAATTGGATTTTAACCCAATAATCACCTGTCCTACTTACTGTTTAGAGTTTCATTTATCTCAACAGCTGACGGTAACGGTGAGTCTCTCTCTCTATCTCCCCCTTTGTGTTTTTTTTGTTCCTTCTCCCTTTCTTCCTGTTTTCACTTTTAGGGAGAGTCGTTCCCCAAAACCCACTCAATAGTCTTGTTGTCTCTTTTGGAAAACGTTAATGAGCTACAAGAGGGGTCTTAAATTGAATTTGCGCCAACAAGCTGAAAATCGCTTTCGATTTATCTAAAATCGAACATACTTTTGACTTCTAATGCAACATTATTCACAAATGCGTTCTGATTTTTGGGGAAAGCCTGATGTAATCAGCAACTTAATTTAAATTCTTATAACATTTTCACTGACAGTTTTTCACAAATTCGTTAAATTGTCTTAAAATTGAATTTTCCTTTCAAACCTTAAAAATAATTAATAATTTTTCAATAGGAAGAATGAAAAATTTTCTGTACAATGCCGAAAGAATATATTTTAATATATCACTGTTATCATGATTATTTCCTTATGTTTTTGAAGGATTGTAAAATATGTTTACAAATGTTTTAACAAGATGTGTTAAAATCTTTTAATGGCAAGGTGTTCTTTTTCTAGAACGATTCCGAGACAGTAAGAAAATCGTGTGTTTTAACCTTCCAGCTGCTCATCTAATGATTTCTTCTAGTTGGTAATCAGTACATTTTCTGTTGTATCCGCGTTTTTCGCAGCTGACAGTGTTTATTTTTACTATTACAGATTTTTATTACAGTATATAATTATCGTGCAACATATAGTATCAGTTCACTTTGTTTGAAAAATATTTAAACTTGTTTGTAAACATCGCATCCAAATAGGGATTTTAAAGAATTACGCAGCCAGAGGGCTAATATATAAAATCGGCTGAAATTTAGTGTATCTAAAATTTGACCGTGCATTTTATTATGAAAAAGTGATCAGTGTATCTTATTGTGAAAAAGTGACTAATGTATGTTTTTGTAAAAAAGTGACAAGTGTATCTAATTTTCATTATTTAAACTGTTGAATTGTTATTTTTCAAGCTCATCTTTCACTTAAATATTAAAAAACCAAAAATAAATTCTAGAAAACAATTGCGTAAAAATTATCACTAATTTACTTTGCTTAATAATCTGCTTAAGAATTTGTTTTTATAAGACGGTCCAGTTTTTATTTTTTTTATTTTTGCTTTATTACTTGCAAACACTGAGACAGTCTGTTTAGGAGTTAGTAGGCGTTGAATCAGAGAGCATGGAATTTGAGTAGAAAAATATGATTTTGAAACTAATATAAAAAAATACAGACAATCATAACACGGGTCGGGGCGGACTTACGCTACTTGGTCATACCAAGCCGAATAAGAGTAGCTGTTTCGAATGAAGGCAGAAGTGTGCGCTTTTCGTTGTTAACTAGCACCATTAAGGTGAAAGTACGACTTTCGCTCGAACATACACGACACATTTCTTTTTAGGGAGCGGTCGAACTCAATCATCCATCCACAAGTCAGAATTTAGATCCAAATCAGAGACCAACTCATCCCTGGTTCAGTACCCCCAGTGGTATAATTTGTTATGGCAACTTGGAGAACTTTACGATCACGACATATTTAACGTGTCTCAACTGCCATTAGCCAACACGGCGGTCTTTGGCCGAGACGAGGGCAGAACTCGCAACCTTTCGATTACGAGACTGACGCTCAACTAACCAGACTACCGTGACCCTTGAGAATCCTAACTAAATTACATATGGGAAAAATCAATAGATATTCATGCATATATTTCTAATTTACTACCAATTTTTTTACAGAAAATAAATTAGTAAAACATCCACTTTATCTCATTTTTTTTATTTAGGTAACTTTAAATATTATTTGTTGTTAAAAGTATTACTTTATTTTTGTCTAAAGGTTTATGAATAAAATTATAATTCACATTAAATTTATTTTGAGGAGCATGATAGAAAAATAATGCAGCACTTTAAGCAAACCGGCTGCTGTGATTTCCTCGAAACTCTTTCTTGTATTCCAGCAAATGTAATGCACATCCTATTGACGAATAAACACTGGGTTTGAAAGAAACCAAAAAAATTTAAAGTACCATTTTACGAATCCTTGTTGTCACTACATCCCAGTGCTTCATTTAGTATGGACAAAGATTACGTTTCCTTCTATTTGTTTTCCCGAAGCATAAAATGTTAATGATGAGGATGTCGTGTCCGTGTTTCCACAGAAAGGTGGTGCAGTAGCTTCTGAGGGTAAAAACCCCTGAACACCTACAAGGCAGAAGTCTGATTTCTAGCTCAAATGAAGATGGCACACAAACTCGTTTGCACATCCACTTTTTACTGTGGGGCACATTCACACGCCACGCAGATAGAACTCTGATGAAGAACAACCATGCCTGAATCGGAACTCGAACCAGGACGCTCAGATAAAGGGGAAGACAAGCTCCCCCTATGCCAGGAAGGCGGCATTAGATGTTAAGGGAATTAATATATGAAAATAGTTCCTTTCAATGAATGGGTTACAGAGCTGAAAATTAATAGGCAACACATCATTTCATCTCTAGTTGTCTCTCTTTTGGTGCAACTAAAAATGAAGTATTTTTAACCCACCATCGATGAATATTATTAACGAACACAAAATGAAAGCAGTTACAGCTATCTGAATATCAACACTGAATATACTTGAAGCAAAGAATACAGGACGAGTTTTGATGTCGAATAGATATCGTTCAGCTTTATTATGAATGTCCAAAAAAAAAAAAAACATTTACGAGTTTATGGTAGCTACGACTTAACAATGCATTCTTTTTCAGCGGGTGATTAACTAAGAATTGCAATGTTAGCTTTTTAATTTAAAAAATTGAATAATTCTTAGCAATATATATGAAAAAAGAGGATTTATCAGTCCATTTGTACAACTGGCGATTTTTTGTTTTCGAACGTTAAAAAGAATACTTTCTAATAAAACATTAGATTATTTAAGTAAGAAACTAAATTTGTTACACAAAATAAAATCTAAGTTGATAGATATACTTAAATATTCATCTATCTGTTCCTTAGTATCAAAATGACTTCAATATTATGACGAAATTTTTAAATAAGACAATAGTCATCATAAATAACATAAAATAATAGACATTCTAAAATACATTGTTTTAATACGAGATTGACGCTCTTGAATTCAATCAAGATCTTATTGCAATACGTATGATGTCCAATCTAATCACGATCCAAAAATCAATAAGTAAAGCTTTAAGGGGCACATACTTTCAATTGGGAATATGCTCTAAAATGACGTAATAGATTATAATTTATGTTGTTTGAGATAATACAAATAATTAGGAAATTTAGAATTTTATACAATCAACTTGTCGCAAGAACATTGTACTAGATATGAATATGACTTAGGATTTGTATGAAAATTTACACTTATTTTTTTAAAATGAAATCTCAGTCAATATAAAATCTATTTCTCAACATTATTTCGTTGTGGGTTTTTTTCCAGTTGAAAGTATATGTTTCTCTTTAATAACTTAGAAATTACTTCTTCGACCAGGATTGCAGTAGATACCTTGTACACATAAAATTTAAAAGTTATTTCTTAAAAAATATATGTTGTTTGTAATTGCATCATGAAATTTAAATGTATATCTAAATTCAACATTTTAGCGTATTTTTAATTTCGTATTTTTATAGTGTCTCTTCTTTTAGAGTTATGATTCAAGTGGACTCAATATGTTGCAGGTATTACAGTCAATTGTTTTAATCTCATGCAATTTTTGTCTAAAATAAAGAAATTTTCCTTGAACAATTGAAATTAAATGATAAGCAAGTTTCCATATTAAATTCTGTAAGTTCATTTATTTAGGTACATATAATTCTAGGATGTTACTACAATGCCGTTGTAAAATGTAAGAACCTTAGTATAAAATACATCTGTAAAACACCATTTGAGACATAACGTTTATTTGCAAAAAAATGTTTCGAATAGTCCTTTTATAGTAAAATTTCATTAAGATTAAAATACCCCTCCTCCAACATCATTCTGATGTGACAGTCAAATCAACTCATTTCGATAAATGTAGAAAGATAATCAACAGTTAACAATTTAATGTTAAAATATTCTATATCAAGTTGATTTTGCAAAAAAGTCTCATATCAAAATGTAAAGAAAATCAATGTGTAAGGCATAATTTTCACAAGATTAAAAATTAATAATCTTTAATTTAAAAAAACCATGTCTTCTTATAAATGTTTAGGATTTTCTAAATAGAAACAAACAAGCAAAAATTGTCTCAAAAACTTTAGAATCTGGTAGAACTGGTAGTAAAATTTTTGGTAAAATATCGTTTAATTTTTTGCAACAATCCCAATTTCCAGGGGTATGGAATTTAAAATTATCAAAAACAATCTCATAAAAGGTATTGCAATTTTTCCAGAACATTTCCTTCAGGTTTTAAATTTCATAGCTATGATTCATGGGAATTTAATGGATAAAAGGCAAGAATTAAATTTATTCTATAATAAATTTTGGCTCCGGAATCCCTTATTTTCGAGTCCAAAATTATACATCCAAACCTATCAGGTGAAGCAGTAAAATTGAAGAGAAAATTACAAAAGAAAGATATATTTTTATGAAATTTATTGTATTGAAGATGAATTTAATCCTATAAACTTAGAATTTATTTGAACTTTTAATTAAATGGTATATTTTAGTTTGATCACTTATACATATAAAGAATGGGAAAAGGTTTATGATATTTTCTTAGAGAACTGATTTTCTTTTCTTTTTACATCAATTACTACTCGTTTAAATCAAATACAAAGTAATTCGATGCACCAGCTGCCATCTCAATCAACCCTTTGCACTTTGATGATTCCTCTCAGGCATAATTCAAGACGGTACATCGTTTTGACGCTTTATTTATTTATTTTTCAACTTTGATTGTTAAAAATGCCTACAAAAGGGTAAAATGACTAGATTAATTTTTTTGGGAAATTCAACTTCAAAAAATTATATATTACTTTATTTTTTGGAAAACTAACAAGTGTTCAAGTACATAACTATAGTTTAATACAAGTACATAACTATGCAGTTGTATTAAGTGCATAGCTATGCATCTAACTACTTTTCAAATGCAAGGGTGAAAGACTTTAAAGAAGGGAAAAAAAGGAATTTGTAGGGGGTGTAGATTATTTACAAATACACAACTCTACAAAAATGATTTATTTAACACAGAGCAGGAACACAAAGATGATATTTACAACGATCTCCTTCCATACCTCTGCACATGCCTTTATATTAGCACAGTGCGGTTACTTCACTTCAATTTAATTCTTCAAGGCGTTGATCGCTGCGCCACAGGGCCCCCTACGCAGTCTGGAAGACGATCAAATGGCAAAGGCAACTCTACGCAGCTGGATCTCCGCCATCTGAAACGCAGGCTTGAGTCGGTCGATGCTAACTGTCTGCTGACGAGAACCGACTTGAATGGTGAAATGCTTCGACGTTCGGGAAATAACAAGATGAGGTCCACTATACGGAGGAACCAGAGACTTAGTAATCCTATCCTCTCGAAGAAAAACATGGGAACAGTTGTCTAGTTCTTTATGCACAAAAACTTTACGCTTGCCATGTTGCGACATAGGGACTGGTCGGGCTCATGCGACTGAAAGTTGGACCTTGATCTTGCCCTCTATCCTATTGGGGGTTCGAGCGTCTGTTAAAGAACCTCTAAATTGTTCCGTAGCAGAAATGGTGTATGGTTCTGCCATTACTCTGCCTGGAGAATTTTTTAATGCTGATAAAACTTTATCGGCTAATGATTTCCTTGCATCTTTGCAGAGACGGATGTCGTCTTTGCGACCAGTCCCTATGTCGCAACATGGCAAGCGTAAAGTTTTTGTGCATAAAGAACTAGATAACTGTTCCCATGTTTTTCTTCGAGAAGATAGGATTACTAAGTCTCTGGTTCCTCCGTATAGTGGACCTCACCTTGTTATTTCCCGAACGTCGAAGCATTTCACCATTCAAGTCGGTTCTCGTCAGCAGATAGTTAGCATCGACCGACTCAAGCCTGCGTTTCAGATGGCGGAGATCCAGCTGCGTAAAGTTGCATTTGCCATTTGATCGTCTTCCAGACTACGTAGGGGGCCCTGTGGCGCAGCGATCAACGCCTTGAAGAATTAAATTGAAGTGAAGAAACCGCACTGTGCTAATATAAAGGCATGGGCAGAGGTTTGGAAGGAGATCGTTGTAAATATCATCTTTGTGTTCCTGATCTGTGTTAAATAAATCATTTTTGTAGAGTTGTGTATTTGTAAATAATCTACACCCCTACAACTGGTGACCCGGACGTGAAAAACGACGCAACTCTTTAATTGTTTTTGGAAGTTGATATTCATTAATAATTTTAACTCGATCAGGTAAGGGTTGGATTCCTTTTTCGGAAATTAAGTATCCAAGAAATTTAACAGATGGTTGGCCAAAATTGCATTTTTCTGCATTAATTACAAGGCCATACCTCTGAAACCTGCGAAAAATTTCCTCAAGATGTTTAAGATGTTCATTTTCATCGGCAGAAGCTATCAGAACATCGTCTAAATATGCAAAACAATAATCTAAATCTCCAACAATTTCATACATAAACCGTTGAAAAGTCTGTGCAGCATTGCATAACCCAAAAGGCATGAAAAGAAATTCAAATAATCCAAAAGGGGTTATCACTGCTGTCTTAGGAACATCAGCAGCCGCGACAGGTATTTGATGATACGCCCTAACTAGATCCAGAGTTGAAAATACCTTTTTACTAAAAAGATTATGCGCAAAGTCATGTACATGAGGTATTGGAAATTTATCAGGTACTGTTTGTGCATTCAAACGCCTATAATCCCCGCAAGGCCTCCAGTCATCTTTCTTAGGCACCATGTGAAGTGGGCTTGCCCAAGCACTTTTAGATGGCCTGCACCAACCTTGAGACACCATATACTGGAATTCACGTTTAGCTGCTTGTAATTTGTCAGGAGCTAGTCTACGAGCTTTAGAAAAGACAGGAGGACCACGCGTTTCAATATGGTGTTCTGTGTTGTGTTTAATATGAAAACTTGGTTGGGTTTTACTTGGTTTTGTAATATCACTAAATTTAAGAAGTAACTTTGCATAAGGAGTATCTCCTTGAACAGTAGCAACATACAAGGACTCTTCCGCAGAAATAGGTTTTTCTAGACCAACAGCAGCACTGGGACCATCTAACAATCTTTTACGCTTCATATCAACTAACAAATTGTAGTGTTCAAGGAAATCAGCACCCAGTATTGGTTTTGAAACCGCTGCGAGAATGAAAGGCCAATGAAATTTGCGTTTTAACCCCAATTGCAAAGTGATTAATTTAGTACCAAATGTGTTAATTTTAGTTCCGTTAGCTGCATACAAAACAAATTTTGAAGGCGAAATTTTACCACCCAAAAATGGTAGGACGCTAACAACTGAACCAGTATCCACCAAATATTCACAACCCGTGAGTTTATCGTACACAAACAAGCGCTTAACAAGGCCTCTTTTATCCGCCAGCGCAGAAACGGAAGGCCGAACTAGTTTTCCGTTTTGAACGTGCATGGCGGTTCGCATCTTTTAGCTTTAACTCCAAATTTAAAATGCCACCAACAATATTTACGTTTGTTAGAATTTTGAATATCCGTGTTTTCGCGCGAGAGTGATCTACGTCGAAATTCTAGTTTTGCAAGTCTCTTTTCAATATTTACCAGGCGATTTTCAATTTTTTCTAGATCAGTTGGGTGAGATTTACTAGATACAGACGCCACTAGATCAGGTGTTGAAATTTCAAAAATGCTATCTGCCATTTTAGATAACGTTTCCAAATTATCACTACTGACGGATAAAATTTGTTGTATTTGTAGAGGTAATCTTTGCATCCAAATACCTTGTAACAACTCGGGTGAAATGCCATCCGAAGCCAAACTTTTCATTTCACAAAGGAGCCTCGATGGTTTTTTATCGCCCAATTCTATACCCGAAAGTAGTTTCTTTAATTTGACAGATTGAGATTCAGCATTTTGAGCAATTAATCTAGCTTTAAGCTGTTCATAAGAATTCAGCTTAGGTGTGTTCAAAACAAGATCCGAAACACAAATCAAATCATCACTATTTAAAGCAGAAACAACATAATGAAATTTAGTAGAATCGACCGAAATATTTCCCAAGGCAAATTGGGATTCAAGCTGAGCGAACCATAATTCAGGTTTATCACTCCAGAAAGCTGGCGTCTTAATCGCTACGGCCGAAACACTGACGGAAGAATCGTTAGTTTTGGTTTGTGTTAAATCATCAGCTTTCGACATCTCGAATGGATGGAAAAAATAACGACAGATAATAAAGCACTTACCGCTGCTGTCGACATGTATTCCTTAATCCGGGTAGAATCAGCATTTTAAAAAAATAATTTTGAATCACTTAAACACATTCCATCATCATATTATTTATTACTGCATCCCGGGTCACCAGTTGTAGGGGGTGTAGATTATTTACAAATACACAACTCTACAAAAATGATTTATTTAACACAGAGCAGGAACACAAAGATGATATTTACAACGATCTCCTTCCATACCTCTGCACATGCCTTTATATTAGCACAGTGCGGTTACTTCACTTCAATTTAATTCTTCAAGGCGTTGATCGCTGCGCCACAGAATTCTACGAATTTTTATTTAAAGATCTGCTTTGGAATTTCTATGACATAAAAAAAGTCACTTATGAAAATTCTTTAAGAAATTAAGTTACATTTGCACTAAAAAATGTTATAATATTATATGACATTTTTAAGGTCATAACTTTTCAAATATTTTTTCTTTTCTAAATCGTAAACTAAGTTATTTTTTGGTATTGTTTTAGCCGATTATATTTTTACATGAAGCAAAGTGAACAAGCTTCAGTTCTGTTTTTCTTTTCAATTTCGAGCAATTAAATTAAAATTTAAAATATTTTGAATTTCAATTTAGGTGTTATTGCAAAAATATTTGATATTGGAGCATGAAATCTTTTCCCTTTTGTATTATATTAATTTTTCAACTATCTTTAATTTCAGACGAGCCAACAACTTTTGAAAGAAAATAGGTACTTCTAAAAAAACAGCATTAGCTTTAAAAAAAAGTTCACAGCCAACTGTTAGTCACGCGATGGGTGTAAGATTTTGTTAGATTGCATATCACTGTCAATTCTCAGTTTCGGTCGACTGAATTTTCTCTTTAAGGAGAACTGTTTAAACCAGTTAAACAGAGTTTAAACTGTTTATTTTATACTTATGTATGTTTTAAAATCCTCCCCCCGGAGCAAAATCTTATTAACACACTGCCTTTTTCGAGTTTTAAAGTGTCAAAAAAGAATGGGTTACTTACATAGAGATTCAATAAAATTGGTTTCATGGCATATAAATTGGTGTCCTGAATATAAGTACTTCTGGTATCATAATAGAAAATTTTACTTCCTTATTGAAGAAAAACATTTCAGTATGTCTCAATTTTGCAATCAATCTTTTCAACAATCTGTTGGCGGCAATGTTCAAAAGTGATCTCTCTCTAGTTCGGCGACTAATAATCTGACTAATAATGTGATAATCAGGTTGATAAACAAACATCGAAATAATTTAGTTTAAGTTTTCTAAATTTTGCTTCAAATTCATCCTCAATCATTTTTTAAATTTAAATTCTTTCTAAATTTAGTTAAAATCTTTCTGTTAAAAATTAATTTGCATTTTATATGTACTGGATACGATGAATTAGAGGAGAAAGATCACAGTTTACTAATCGCCTTCAGGATTAAAAAATATGCATATTAATAATCTATGTAAAAGCTATTATCATAGTAATACTAATAACTTAACTTTTATTTTAATTGCATTTACCCAATAGATATTGAAACTTTCAGTTTGTTATATCTGATATACAAGAAGGTGAAACTGCATGTTTTAAACAAAATTCTGTTTGATTTCAAGATTTTGTCTTCATAGAGTTGAAACACTTATCAAGTTACTCAATTATAAGAAAATCCATCATTCTGTGAAATTTCTACATGCAATGATTGTTGTTTTTAAGTGCGACAATGCAATATTTTTAATGACCGTAGATATTATTTTGTAATATTGGATAAACTTGATTTCATTTTACGTATATGCACATGAGCAGTAGCAGCTGAACTGGAACTAAAGAAAGTATTTGAATCTACAAGCCAAAGGTTTATACTTAAATTAAAAAATTTTGCTGTCTTCTTTTAAATTTTAACTTACTTAATTTTTTTTATTTGGTATCTGACCTATTATCAAATAATGCGCAACATTTCGTCAAAGATATTTAAATAATTAAACAACAAAATAAATATTTTTTATTTAATAAATAAATAATATAAATATTAATTAATTGTAAAAGTAATGGCAGTGATAACATAAGCAAATACAGCAAAGACAAAGAAAACGTTAGTTAAAAATTAAATTATAACCATATTTGTTATTTTTAATTGATTATATTAATTTCCTTTATTAAATTGTTTGAATAGACTGCATTTTCAAGTAAAAATTTCCGCCTTTCAATCATATTATTTCTTTTCAATTTAACTACATAAAAGAGAAGGTATACAACAAGCCTATGCAATTATAAGTAACAATTTTAAAATCGAATATACAATTTCTATCAGAGCCTAATATAGTTATAACAATGAAAATTAATTGAGAGTTATTTTCTCTGCTACTACAGAGATAGAATTAAAATCCGCTTAAGTAAGGATTTCATAAACATTTGTCGAATATCGCAACTAAATTAAACAGTATCATTAATATGAATTTTTAAAAAAAAATTTGCCTTGCCATTTTCAAAACAAGGCAACTTTCCAAGAAATGAATGGCGAAAAAACTTAATGTGAAACAGATATTTTGAAATAATTTATCAAAAGAAAGCTGGATGAATTTTTAATAAGTGATAAAACTAGTTCTTTAATCCCGTTCTATCGTAAATATGTAATTTCTTTCCAGATATTAGTTACGCATTTTATAAATGGATTAGTTTGTGACAGGAACAGAAAAAAAACATATATTTAAAGTATATTAGAACTACTTGGGGGACACATCGCTGCAAGAAATGTTTCTGGGCTGATCTTATAGCATTAGTTTATCTTTATAGCATTTTTAAATTCAAATTTATTTATAACAACGATAAGTCTAACCCTCAAAAATGTATTTAATTGTTGTTATAATGTGTGTATGCGTAAATACAGCAACTAAAATTACGACAGCATTGCTTAACAATAAGCTTAAAAGCAATTATAGTTTAAATAATTGAGAAAATGTACAATAACAAAATTATTAACATGAAGAAGGTAATTTTTTAAATTTAAAGCAATAAAAAATAGTTTATGTTTAAAAATATACACCGGATTTATTGATTAAAGTATTTCAAATCTGTATTAGTGATTGATTAAAAATACAATTATAATTTTTAAAATTCCATGAAGTATAAATTGATGAAGTAACTATGATACGCATTTGATAGCTGCTACTCTAAAAGAGTTTTTGAATAATTTTCTCATCTTCATCACTCATCATCGTATACATAAGTGTAAAAATTATCATTAAAAAAATTGTTCTGTAACTAACTTTCACTAAAATAAAAATTTAAAAATCTTAATTTAAAAATCATAAAACTTTTAGGATTAAATTCTTTCGTATGTCAGGAGTTGAATTTTGAATAAATTCTGTCATTAAATGAAAAGAAAAATAATATATATTTCAAACAAATAAATTCAATTGGAGATTTAAAAACTTCATAAGAATTTAACATAAGTTAAATGATTTTAATATATATAATGATTTATTTATCTAAATTAATAGACATTTATAAAATACTTTGTTTAGTGATTCTATTTGTTAGACATTTTCTGAAAACGGAAATTTAAGCTTAGATTCTCTGAAGCGTTTTCTCAGCGGAAAACTTTTGCATTTTGTATAAATTTATTGCAGGATTTTCCGAAGGTTATGATAATTTAACTATAATGAAAGCATTAAACTATAATACACAGCTCTATACATATGATAAGCATTTCCAAATCTAACTCAGCAAAATATTAAATAAAGAATAATATAAAATAAAAAATAAAGAACTATCAAGGATGATTTTTTTACGGAAAAAGGTGTTTGTGTTCTCTACTCCTAAAAATTATAAAATGATAATATTTTAGACTTGATTAGTCTATTTTATCTTCATTTACCTTATTTATATTTACATTAGCCATTGCTTTCCGTGTTCAGGACTTTTAAATCACGCATTTTATGGAAAGAATATATCTTTGTTACACCTTCTGTGACTTTTTACTGCAATTTTTCATTATATCACTTTATTTTATTTTTTCCTCATTTTTCAACGAGTGCGATTTATAACACATATCAATATTTACATATATTTATAACACATTGAAAAAGTTAATATGTTAAAAAGTATAACGCATACGGAAAATAACTGTATCCTTCTGAGAGTACTTTTACTTTCAACCATTCTTCTTTGTAGTATTCTTAATATTAAACACTTTTAATAATAAGACAGACATTATTAAATTACCATGCAAACAAATATTCACCTTTAAATAATTCTATAAATCAGATATCCATCACAGCTACTCGGATGAACATATACCCATCATTAAATCATTCAGATAAACAGGTAAAACAGGTATCAATCATTAAATAGTTCATTTAAACAAAAATATATCCCAATAAATCGCTCAAATAATAAATAAACGATATTAAAAAATTTAATCAGTAAAATAATTATATCAAGTGCTTTGAATCACAGCGATTCTCGGTATCTTAAAAAAAAATAGCAATATATAATGACTGCTCAAATTTCTACCCCTTTTCAAAATTTTTATCTACAGCATACCTATTTCCGAATTTCCACATCACCCCGTCTAGACAATACCTCTCTACGCTTTACCCCTAAAATTATCACCCATTCTTCCTGAACAATACCCTTCTGCACCTTGTTATTTATTCGACCCCCCAGTATCTCATAACTTTCGTCCTATCCATTTACCGTAGCTCACATTTTCGATGCAGTGCATTTCCAGCGCACAAAAGCGCGAACATGAGAGACATCCTTTGACGCTGCGAGTGGGCAGAACCTCCATTTATCGATTCCAGCTGAAGAATTTAGCCTTTTGTTCGACTGCACTTTATACTCAGCTGCTGTAATTACTATTAAACAGTTGTCCAGTTTCCACAGACGATTATTGATTTCCGAATGGTCACACAGGTCGAGAAAGGGTGGTGTTAGTTCGATAAATAGTTCGGTTATATTGATTCCAACAGACAGGGTTAAATGGAAGTTGATAAGCAGGATATATCGTCCAGATATTTTTTATATGATGATGCCTGGAAGATTAGATTTACTAGAACTGATTCATTTGGGAAATCATCTACAAATTGCTTGGATTTTTGTTGCTAATTTTTGTATTAGATTTATTTAGAAATTACTGAAGTTAATTTAATTAATTGTTTATAGGTTAAATGTTGACTAAATGATATGGAAGTTTTCACTGCAGAAAATATTACTTTTTTTTGTACTGAAATAGATAAGAACGATCAAAATGGTTTATGATCTGTAAAGATCATCCTTGCATCAATCATTATCAACCTCTTAATAGAATAAAACATGCACAGATTGAAGGATTTCCTATAATTCCAGTTTTTTTTTTCACGAAATTGAATAAGCAAATTGCTTAAGATTTTTTTTTACTAAATTAATTGTTTATAATTTGTCAGAAGATGATAATATGCTTTTTAAGTTTTGTTGTATAGACTATTGCTCTTATTTTTAGAGTGTCATTTAAGGAATCCCTTTAAAAAATGTGCCAGATATTTCTTAACGTGAAGTATTATAAAAATGATCAGAATGACAAAATAAGAGATAAAGAAAGATGCATAGCAAAAATTGATTTATCATATATCAGATAAATTAAAAAAATCAAATAACTTTAAAATTTTAATATCCTTTCAAAGTAAGAAATATTAAGCAAATTTTTAGAAAGTTAAATGGACATTGATAAGTGAATGAAAATAAAAATGGAGCTGGCAATTATAATGGACTAACACAAATTATACAGAAAAAGGAATTATACTTTATAAACACTGAAAGTAAACAATTTGAAATGATATCTAATAAAAAGTAGACGAAAGTTTCTTTAACCTTTCTAGTTTTGAAAAAGGCATGTTGTACAAATCTAATACTGCGAATACATTTACTTCATTTAATTTTGTTTTTCCATTACTACCAAACTGACATTACTTCTAGTGTGGATGGTTAAATGTAGCAAATTAATACAAAATTTCCTTGAAAAATTTAAATATTTAGGAGAAGTGACAACGTCGGTTAACAGAGACGCCTGAATAACAAAAAGTGTCTGATTTTTAATTTTGTAATTTTACAGAATACACAATCTAATATAAGATTTTTTTTTAAAAAAAAAAAAGAAGAAAAAGACTTCAGAGGAATACTCCATTGAATTTTTCTTGTATTTTCATAATTTAGTGCGCTTTTTATTCCTTTCAATTTAAAATGAAAAGAAATGAATGTAGATTTTGGAATAGTATCTTCTCTCATGGGTTAATTTAGTCTGAATTATACAATTCTAGAATTATTATGAAATTATTCTACATTAAATTTCATTTGTTAGCCGATATCAATTCTAAAACACCATATTTCAAGAAAGTCTAGTATTTGACAGATATGCCCCAAATTTACTATAAATCTATAATTTTGATGTAAAAAATCGTCTTTAAAAAACTGGTTCTCCCATCTCGTTGCAATTTTGATTATCTTTCTAATATACTTCCAAGTAGACAGATTTTCCATGGGCAGTTTTTAATAAAATTTTTTACATAATCTATACTTCTTACGTAAAAAAAAAAAAATGATCTTTTAAAAAATTAATTCATTCCTTTCTTTGCAGTTTTAATTTATATTTTTTAGCTTATTTGTAGAAGGCAGATTTTTTATTGACAATTTTTGATTAAATTTTTTACAGACCTTCCATTTGGATATATAGACAAAAGATAAATTATATCATGTTTACATTACCACAAAAGGACGTAATTGATTCTAACTATGTATTTTTTCGAAATCAGGAAACTTGAAAGTGACGATTCCTCAAAATTTCAATTTATTCCAAATTTATTGATGGCACTTTTTTTGATAAATTTCGTAACCTAGGAAACAAAAAGTCACTAAAAAAGCAATACACTCATTTCGTTTGATTTTCTGAATCGTTTAAGCGGTACGGAAGGAAAAGTTAAACTAGGATTGGTATTTTAATTTCGTCTCCAATTAGGAGTAATTACTTTTCACTTAACCCGAAATTATGCTTCACTCTCTGACCTAGTAAATTGTATTTGTTTTACTAAGCATGCCAAACCAACTTTTACTTCGTGAATGCTCTCATTATCTACATGTGCAATATCTATATGTTTCTAAACACTCATCAATTACGGAAGAAAATTGTTTATTTATAATGCTTTAACTGATGGGTCAATATCAATAGATTGCTCCATTTTAATTACTAACAAGGAATTTTTTTTTCTTAAATGGTTAATTGTATTAAGTACAACATGGTGAAAATTGATCTACAGTTCTTATAGGTAATGAAATTTTGATGAGTTTTATAAGATTTTCTTACTACTGCTGTTGAAAATACAAAATAAGAGTATTGGAATAGATGTATATAGAGGAATATTTTGTATTCACCTGAACGATTGATATTGAAATATATCGTTATTCTGTATTAATAGTGAAAACCACTTAACAAAAACAAGATATTATTCTCATAAATTCCCATTTCAAATCGTTGTGAAATTAGATAAACTTCCTCGAAAGACCATAACAAATCTAAAGACAATGAAATCTATGCATCTAAATGGCACACAAACTTAACTAATTTGTACAAGCAAAGAAAAATTTTAACATTTATTAGTGAATGAAGTTAAAATAAAATAATTAATCGTCCAGTTAAACCGTATTTCTTATGTTTTATAATGAAAGTACATATTGCAATTAGTTTATTTTAAATTGCTTATGGACGGATACTACAAATGGATTTATAACATTAGACTCAATACAAAGCATTTCACAGTTGATTAACTTGAAGTTGTTACTTATCTTACAAAAATAGTTATTTCGATTCCCATTGTCTCAAAAATAAGCAAAAATATATAATTACACTTTTATCAAAACAAATGATTTATAATACTTATTTCCACGATCTATAATTAGAACCAACATCTCCTAATTACGCAGATTTTTGATATCACTAATAGACGGATTTTCTTACCATAGTTTGCCGTAACAGATGTCGAAGCGCTGTCTGGTGACAGCCGATATGGACACTGTAATTCAATCTTGTGGAAAGAGTATCCAACTATTAATGACGTCGAAAATCAGTGGCATGACCTTCTCTCTTTAGAAGATGTCGGTAGAATGATAAAATAAGTAATTCTCCTTATAAGACCCACGTAAAGGAACTTTTGTATAAGTAGCTTCAAATGGATCATGCTATTTCCATTTTTCCTCTTTAAACTGAGGAATAATATTTTTTTTTATACATTTATGATATTTATCCCTCATTATAATGTTTAACTGCATATTTGTGAGTATGATAGTAAAAATGATAAAAACTTCCACAAATAAAATATTATATTTATTTTTAGTAATTGATTTATAGATTTGTATGAATTTTTGAAATCAATCCATCAAAAATTGATTATCTGCTAGTTTATTAATTTATTTGTTTTTATGAGGATGTGCTAAATCAAAAAAAAAAATCTCAAGCCAATTGAATTAAATTTAATTTCTGGTTTGACACCAAGAATGTAGGTGTCAAATAAACTTTGAACTTAACCGATTAAATAGAACTCGTCCAGAATACAAACAGAATTATTTTTAAAATTAAACACAAAATGCCCCAGGTTGTGTTATTATATGAGAAAGTTGAAAATTGAGCACTTTCACTGATTTCCAATTTTTTTCTCTTGATTTTTTTAAGTATATTTTTTAGAATTTGTGATAGTTGTAAAAAAGTCCCAGGCCCATTGTAGTAAGTCTAGTTTGCGGCTTTTGCTCTAATTTTATGGATCTCAATCAAAGAGAACATGTTCAAAATACATACTGAATTTCTATTTAAAATTAAATATAAAACACGTTATAGTTTGTTATTATTTGAGAAAGTTGAAAGTTGAACACTCCAACTAATTTAAAATTCTCCCTCGATTTTCCCGTATTTTTTAGAATTTGTAATAATTAAATTGTCCCAAGCTATTTCCATTAAGTTTAATTTTCGACTGTGGTTTCAAGATTATGAATCTCAATCAAAGTTTGAACTTATGTTATTAAATGAGAAAGTTGAAAGTTGTGTACTCACGCTAATTTTTATTCCCCCCCCCGATTTCCCGTATTATTTTTAGAGTTTGTGATAGTTAAAAAAAGTCTCCAGCTAATTGTTTTAAGTTGAGTTTATGGCTTTGGTTCCAAGATTGTAGATTACAATCAAATATAATCTGTTAAAAATATGTGCTGAATTCTTTTTAAAATTAAACACAAAATGCTCAATGTTCTATTATTACTTGCGAAAACTGAAAGTTAAGTTACCTAGTTAAGTTAAAAGTTACGTTAAGTTAAAAGTTACCTAGCTGATTTCCAATTTTTTTCTTTTTGATTTTTCTATATTTTTTAGAACTTGTAATAATTAAAAAAAAACCAAACTGATCTTAGTAAATTTAGTTCGGGGAGGGATAGTGTATCTCAGTCAATATTTAGACTTAACCAATCAGAGTTCATGTTCAAAATATCCCGCTGAATTCTTTTTAAAATTAAGCGTAACATGCACCATGTTGTGTTATTAGATGAGAAAGTTGAAAATTATTCACTCTCATTTATTTTTCAGTTTTTTTTCAACTATCGATATATGCAAAGATAAATTCAAAGTTGACATATAAAACAAATTAAATAACAATAACATTCCTTTCCAGCATTGTAGAACAATATGTTTTCCTATGAACAGCTAATAAAACAACACACTCAAATCCATCCCTTCGGAGAAATACATCCCCGGCAAACAAACTTCGCTCTAATGCGGTTAGTTTGACGCCAACAAACAATCTCATAAGCCTGAATCAAAACTTATTTTGACACGAAATGGATTCTTTGGTTGCGGAGATATTAACTTATTCCTTCTCCCCCTTTCTCATTACACCATCTCAAAATCTCCCCAGGCAGTGTGATGTTCCACAACTAAAATTCATATTCTCTTCAGCACATCGCCAACTTTGGCGGAAAACTTCAATTTAAATTACTCGGAATCGGAATCCCATAACTTTGCAGAGAGATAATTGCGTTTTCATGCGCACAGACCCCCACTTATTATGCGAGCGCGGAATTTTGTGGATCGGTGTGTATGATCATCACTTTCAATCACGTATTGGTTACACAAATTAGATTGGGCTGAAACTCCCATCAAACCCTTACGTGCCCTAACTCCTTGTGATGCGATGATTATGACGCTGTAAGGTTATACTTAGCGTCGACTCATTAAGAAATCGATACTTCACGGAATTTTGACACCGAATTGCGAGGAGTTGGGATTTTGGATATTAATTAATGAGGCAACAGGCTAGGGTTTTTTAAATTTGGGATTGTTTACCAAGGCTCGGTGTGTTGTTTTGACAAAATGAGTCTAGCATATTCATTTATTTAGTTTTAAATGCCAGATATGTGGAAACGTAAATTAAAAAGAAGGGATAATTGTTCAAAGTTTTAGAATAAAGAGTATCGTTTTAATTAATTATGTTAGAGTGAATAGTTGCATAATTATTAATGCTTAGGTTATAAGACATTAATAAATTTAATTTTGATAGGTTTTATAGCTATAATATTATCATATACAATACATAAATTTTTATTCTTATATATATATGTATACACAACAGTTTCCATTAATATATGTATTTGCAAAATATTGTCTGGTTTCTAAACTACTAGATATAAATATATGATTTCAATTGGAATAAAATTGTTAACGATACATACATGAAGAAATTGTTGTAAATGATGTTAAATATTGTATTTATGACAATCTTATATTGTTTATTATTTTTGTTTGAGTCAATAATTGTATTCCTGAAAAACTTTCGAAATCTATATATTTATTCAGTTATACGTTTTATATGTCCTTTTTTATAAAATGTTTTTATGCTAATAAATAAAACAAATACTTACTAATATTTTTTTTTTTCAATTCACTCTATTGCGACTAAAATTTTAAGAACTAACAGGTTTGGAAATATTGATGTTTTAGATAATTTTAAAAAATATTGATGACTAAAATAGTTAAAGGATCTCATAACAAAAAGTAGCTTGCAAGAAAATTAGTAAAAATTTTTTAACACTCACTTCAGGATCATTTGGTAGAAATTAAATAGTTCAAAAAATAGTAAGTTATTAAATATAATTATAAAATTAAACTAAAAATAATATTTCAAAAATCCAAAAGGAAATAATTCCAAAAAATTAGTAACTCTTAGTTGATAGCAGAATTAATATCATCAATCATTAAAATGAAATTGATCGTAAAAGTCTTGCATACAAACAATCAAAACAATGAAATAAAATTTACACTTATGCCACTAAACTATAATAAATAAATCAAACTGCTATTGATGAAGAAATGCACAATGATTTACAAATAATAATAATAATTCAGCTAGAAGGTGTAAATTTTATTGAGAAATAATATTTTTGCTGCTTTTATTTCCTGTGCCTGCTCTTAGACGATAAATAATTTAAACGTGTTTCTAGCTTGTATGTTTCCATACTATAATTTTTAAAAAAATATAAACCATTTATTTGGTATTTGTAAACGATCCTATAAAGAGTCCTTGCCTTGGTAGTAAAAGAGGAATAAGTTTTTCAGCTTACATCAGTTTATCTAAGGATAAATGTCTTTTTTTTTTAATCTTAGAGATTTCAGTTTCCAGCAAATGTAGTTTTGTACCCGTAGTCCGATGAGCGGATGAATCTATCTAACTATACTTAAAAGTGAAGTACGCTTGTTTACTTGATGCTAGAATTGATAGAAAATCTTAAACATTAATGCCGTCTTATAATTTCTACGTTATTTTAAACAAATGGGATAACTGAAATTAGGGAACAGAGTAAATATTCACAACTAAAAAAAATAATAAAAAGCTTTGAATTTATCCTTAATCGCGACTCATAAAAGACATCTTATGATTAATCAACATATTCTTTCAAAAAACAACACCTTTAAAGAGTTCGAATACTTTTTTTCTTCATAAAGTCATTCCTTTGCTTTTATTTTAATAATAATTTGTGTTTTTCTTTTTCTTTTTTGATTGTGCTTGGTTTTAAATTCAATTACAAATTTCGTATCTTCTTTTGATTTACAAAACTAAGATGGCACAAATATATCTATACTTTAAGTAAAGTTAGGGAATTATGTGTTGAAATATTATCAATAAATTTATCATACTTGAATTGTTCTAACGAGTTTTGGAATTCGAATTAGATAACAATTTGGTCTGAAACTTATTAGAGCCAGAAAAAAATTCGAAAAATCATACATATCTTCCTTTTTTAAGATAATTTAATTCGTTTCATTTCAGTGTTAATCAACGTTTTCTAAATTCATTTTTGATTGTTCCTTGCTTTCTGCTTTATTTATATATTTAGAAATAGATGCTTTATTTGATACAGAGTAAACATTCCAGGGAAGAATGTTTTGTAACTGATTCGCTTTAAATGAAACTGAAATTTTAATTATAAAATGTAAAAATTGAAGATTTTTCGTAACTCCTTTGATTTCCAAAAAATTATCAAAAAACAAGTAAATAAATGAATAATATTTCATTCCAAGCTGAAAGATAATATATCTCATTATAACCTATTATGAAAGAGAACCTATTTTATACAAAAATTAGAATTCCAGCAGAGGATCATCTCTATATTAACGTGTTTCACATGATGTTTTTGCAATCTAAATTAATTTTGGATGATATACTTAACTTATAAAAATG
The DNA here is from genome assembly GCA_026543055.1 of Argiope trifasciata. Classification (NCBI taxonomy): domain Eukaryota; kingdom Metazoa; phylum Arthropoda; class Arachnida; order Araneae; family Araneidae; genus Argiope; species Argiope trifasciata. The sequence continues at coordinate 544,056 of JAPMOQ010042254.1, read as the reverse complement.
AATTTTTGTCTATTCATACTTTATGCGATGAAGTACCGTTTATTCGATTGCAATAAAACTTAGCCAATTTATTGCCTGGAATTTCCCGAATGTTATGGGTATAGCGTAGTTATTATATCTAAAGTTTGAAAAAAATTGAATAAATATTATCTATTTTTCTACTTTAAATATTATTCAATTTCAATGAATGTATTCACTGTCGACAAGAAAATAAATATCATTCTTTCTATCATTCCTAATTAAACAAGATAACTATTTCAAATTTCAAACGATGTTTCCCAATTTATTTCTTTTATGGTAGTAACTTGTCGGGTACCAGCTAGCGATTTTTAAAAATTGACGATATTTTTTAGCTTCCTTAATTTCTGTTGTTACTTATGGCAGTCTTAAGTCCTTAATTTTTAAAAAATAACAATAAAAAACAAGCGATAACATTACAACCAGAGAATTATCATTTTGTAATCCACCATGAAAGAAGAGCTATTTGAGTTGAAAAATAATCTCTATACTCATTTATTATCTCTATACTCTCCGCATTATTAATCACTTGCCGCCTTTGGCGACCAGCTGGTTCGCCATAAGTAATGCGTTCTAAAATTTTCAATTAAATCACATATTCATTAGCCTTGAAGTAATTCCGGGCATTGATTGGCCTGAAATTATTATTTTCTTTAAGATGATGGACGGAAAGTTCTAAAAGAGCACGTTTTCCTAATAATATTCTTTAATTTTATAAATCAGTCAGTTTTAATTATTGATTTAGAAGACTGATGGAGGTAGCAACTTTTATTTAAATATTAATAAAAATATTTTGTAAAATATGGCTCACAGAGCAAAGTATGAAGGAATCTAAAACTCATTATTCATAAATGCATTGTTTGACTCAAGCGTTTACCGTAAATAAAGAAGATTTGTTGAATTAATTATTTAGATATTGCAAACAATTGTAGACACCTTTGCTGAAAAACGTCGAAATTTCGCTTAAATTTTAATTAATTCAAATATTAATTAAACCTTCGAAAAAAGGGCTCCAAGGTGCATATTCCCGATGTCCAAGATATACATCTACCAAATTTGTATATAGCACATACACATTGAGCTTTATTATAAGTATAGATTAACTGTAAAAGTGGAAGATATTTTATTCTTTCTTTGATTTCCCAAAAATAATTAAAAACCCAATGATATCTAAGGTACAATCGATATTGAAAGATAATGCATCACACTTTCATTTTTAAATTTTCCAATAAAGTGTTTGAAGTTGTCCTATCTAAATATAACATGTGCCCCAAACAAATTCTTCTATTTGCTTAATATAACGTGCCGACCATACGTCATTACTGAATATTTTTTTCACGCATATATCATTAACTTCATTGTAGTGTTTCTCATGTAATGCAGAACGTTTAACTTCCTCTTTTTTTTTTTTCTAAATAAGCACGCAACGCGATCAATAAGTACAGTAGAAAGTATAATGATGAAAGTACAATGGTTTTGTATTTATGGCTAACTCATCAGTTAGCAGTCCATAGACTTACTTCGGAAACACAACAATTGCATATGTTTCGAGATTAGACATTTGTTGGGAGAATAAAAGGTTGCATTTCCGGAACAACTGACAGTGCTTGGAAACTACAAGCGCACAATGATTGTGATAAGTGGATAATACTCAAGTAGAATACAATCGAAATTATTTATCTCAAAAAATGATTTCTGAATTCTTTCAAGCTTCGATTAAGTATGACATTTGTTGCAGACAAATTATTGCTTTAGCAAGCCACTAGATAAAAAGAATATGGCACTGTTTTTTTACAAAGACTTCGGCTATTTATATGAATGCGTAATTCTTCTTTTCAATTCACTGAAATAAAATACTGAATTGCTTTCTTTTTAAAGTATTGGTCAGAAACGAAATAAATAATGATGTTTTATAAAGGAATGATTGTTACTACCCTAATAACAGTAGATTTGTGTTTTCTAAGACTAACATTTAAATTTCATAAAAGCGTTTCATAAAGAAAATAGTAATTTCTATAATTTTTTAAGTAGAATTATCTTTATTTCTTTAAAATATTTTAGCATAATTCTTAAAATGTCCAAAAAAGACCTTGATAGTTATGGTTTAAGTAAAAGAGATGGATATTTCTATAAGAATTACTTTTAAAAATAATTATACAGTTTTACTATCAAGTTGCTTTTTTTGACATAGCAGTATTGACTGGGGCTGATGAATGCCAAATTATATATTTTCGTTAAATTGAATATAAAAACCAAGAAAATTTGGAATTGAAAATTATCTAAATATATAATTAACGATGTGATTATATATTTTTGTAATTCACAATATCTGTGCTAAATTAAAATTCATTTCAAACAAATTAAATTTCTGTTGATTATTTTATTTACAAATAAATATATCACAGCAAATTTTTTTTCTTAAAGTTTGTTATGTCATTGATACATTATGCTTCTTTATAAAGGTTTAATAACAGATTTCTAAAAATTTTAACAGTAAATAATGGAAACTGTCGGTCTCATAAATTTAATTAAAAGTAACTGTATTTTCGGATCACAAATATGGATAATTAAAAAAATAATAAAAAAATTGAGTATAAAATTTATTAAATCCTTATTTAAAACTGAATATGAAATATTAAATTTTTGAGAATAAATGAATTTATCGTAAGAATTTAGTTATAAAGCTAAAAAAAGGAAATTTTATAAATACTAGGTCTACTTTGTATTTTTTTATTTTGTAAAGTTAAATTCAATGTTTACAAATCAAGTCACTGGTTAAACTTAAAAAAAATAATTTATAATTTAATGTTTTTTAAAAAATATTTTTAAACACTTTTTTAATGGAATTAAGAATTATATCTCAGAAAGAATTTTTTTAAAAAATATACTACAAAAAGGAATTTTTATTTCGATGTTTAGTAAAAAAGATTTGATGTTCTATTTTAATCTACATTAATTGGCATTAGCAGAAGAAACAAGTAGCTCTTTGTATAACAAAGGATAAATACACATAGCATAAAGTAAGAATTCTAAATGATAGTTCTCGTACCACCAGTGTTACATACATAATTTTTGATGGCACAATTTTTGCCTCAAAACATTAAATGATTGCAAATGCATAATATTTAATTATGCATCTCTTATACTATCTTATAATCCTTTACATTTATCATTTTATCGTTTATGGCACCTATTAAATCGATGGTTGACGATAAGGCGGTAATCACACAAACCATAGCCAGAATACAATGTTAAATTTCTATTTAGTTTAAGAAAATGAAAAGAAATAATATGCTTTCCGACAATAATTAGTTACACAAAGATAACTTTCGCAATTTTTATTCAAAAGAGATTAATGAGTATTTTTTCGACAAAAAGTTACACAAAATTTAATGTTTTTGGACGAATTATATTTTTGCGAAATCATATTTTCGGAAGCGTTGTCAGCAGAAAACAACGACATATTATTTGTATTCAATTTGAACATGAATAATTTTGCTTACTTTGAACCAGGCTCAATGGCGAATATATCAACAACCGATGATCAAATTCTCTATCATATAGTATTATCAATTATTTGCAATAGTATTTAAAAATTATTTATACATTTTATTATTTTATAAAACATTTATTTAAAAATATAAACGAATAATATTAATTTAACAGGTTCTTTCTTGAAGAACAATCTATTTGGGTTGCACCGATTCTTAAGCATAAAAGGCTTTTATAAATACTACAAATATTTTTTGTTTTTAACCAGGTAGTAAAATTTTTTAAAAGGTATGAAGCTCCAGGTATTAGAAAATAATTTACCTAGAGTTCTATTTTCTAAAATGCTATTTTATCAAACAGTCTTCTCAGATGAATCGAAAGAGTTAAACTGTATCATAAACAATGTGATTCTTCTTATTGCAATTCTTTCTTTTAAAATACCAATATTACCAATAAACCAAATGTGTTCCCATCTCTTAGGTTACTGCAGCAGCAGATGCAACAACAGCAGCTGTCCCACCACCAGCATGGGACAGCGTCTCAACGAGGACCCCACCACACAGCGGCCCAGGGGGTACACAACGGTAATTCAGGCCTGCACCATAGACTATCCTCCTCCTCTTCCGATCACATCCGAGGGGGTCCAGGAGAAACAACTGATGACGGAGAGAACACCAATGGCAGTTTCGGATCATTCGATGGTGGAAGCTCCCCTCGATGTCTGAGTCCGGCTCCTGTGTCTACCACTTCGGACTCCAGCAGGACACCCTCTCCAGGACATCATGGAATGCAGAGGCAAAGTTTAAACCTCAGCCAGCATCACCATAGGCATGATCCTTTGGCCTCAATACTACATAGAGATAGGCATGATCGTGCTTGAAGGACATATACTAAGAAAGATTTTTTTTATTTGATTTCTGTTATTCTAATGGGTGTTCCAGAAGTTCAGTTGTTAGGTGTCCTAACAACAATTTACGTGCAATGTTAAAAGTTGTGTGATAATATGAAAGAAAGGCATAAGTTATTTAGCGGAATAGACTTTGAAATCTAGTGGCTGGGTGCTTCAGAACTATTCATATCTCCCATAAATGTAGCTCCAATGCAGATCAAAGCTTCATATATATCATATATAGTATCCATATATATTAATAAATATGATATTAAATTAAAATGAAATCACATCTCCTCAACAGAAATGTTTGTTGGGTTCCTTCTGCCACAATGACTGATGATTTGCATAAAAAAATAGATATTCAGGTTCTTCATTGGAAATAATCGAAAGAAAAAAACCCAATCAATTCTCTAAAGGTTATTGTTTAAAAATTATTTTCTTATTTCATTAAAATATTTAATTAATGTAGAAAGAAAGCGCCATAAATCTAATTTATAAAATGCTGTCTTTTGATACAACGCAATATAAAATAATATAACAGAATTCCAACGATTTTACTTGAAATATATCACCAGTTAAATTTGATTTTGTCTGTATAATGATAAAATCGCATGGAAAATTCAACTGAGACTTTGCCATGCACAAATAGGAAGTGATTTTGATCTCGTCAACAATTTATAGCAATATTTGATTCTTCAAAGGTATTAGCATAAAATAAAGATTCATTGCTAATAGATTATTTAAATCTGTACATGGCATTCAATCTACAATAACAATGGAAAATACGACAGATAAATATTAACTCTTCAGCAATTGTGATTAACCCTAATTTGTGTTGTTATTTGGAACGATACTCATTAAAATCTTCCGACTTCATCAGGATGACTAATAGCTCGAAGCATAACAGACAACTCACTAGTTTTCAGATAACTCCTTATCATCATTTGCTCTATTCGACCTAT
>JAPMOQ010042254.1:489762-527960 GCA_026543055.1 Argiope trifasciata | reverse complement strand
AGTTATCAAAAGCTTCACAATCAGAGTACTCTAGTGAAAACGATATGTAGAAATAATTTTATCTCATATCAACAAAATTAACGAAGTTTCCGATCTTATTTGTATTTTTGGGGCGATAACCAAAATGTTTATATTTCTTCTGAATGTGATAAAATATAATTTTATCATGCTACTAGTAACTTAGATACACAGTACTGAATTCTTCTGATTCTGGATTCATTTATAACTAAACACAAAATTTCACATTAATATCTTTTGCTACTTACATAATTTTTCGAATATTAATTCAAGATAAAAAAATGTAATGAGATGAATGTTTTTTAAAGTATACATCTCTGATTTTTGAAAACATAAATATATTTGCAAATACTTTTAAATGGTTAAATTTGTTTTAAATTTATCCTGAAATTAAATAAAATATTATTTGCATAATTTAAATACTTTTGGAGGCAAAATTGAATTTTATTACGAATCAGAATTCTTTTTATTGAATAATGCTTTAAGATATTGCACGAATTATAGAAAATATTCTGTAGTACATAAAAAGTTTCAGGGGTAAAAAGATTTAATTTTCTGTTATTTTTTTAATGATTATATTTTGAAAATCATATTTGATTTCTGCAAAAAATTTTTTTAATTAAATTTTTATTATTAATTAATTTTATTTATTTAAATTTTAGTAACTTTGTTTCAATTTTAAATTTAAATTTTAGGGCATTTGAGTGAAAATTTATAGACATACATAATGCAATGAACTGAATATCTTAAGGTTTCTATAATAATAAACGTTAAATGGCTATCAAAATTTGAAGATTGGAAATATTTTGCTGAAGGAGCTATTAGTAGGTCAAGTCACATATTGTTGCTTATTATAACATTTGCCATTGGACAAGCCCGCTGTTCCGTGGACAACAATGTAAGCCGATAGTCTCTTGTGTTTTAGTACCGCCAAGAATATGATTTTGCCACTCGCGCATCACTCATTTACTTCCACAACCCCTATTTTTAAAGGATACACTCACAGATGGAACAGAGGGAGAATAGCCATGCCTGACCCAGGACTCGAACCCAGGACTCTAAGATAACGGGGAAGACGCGCAATCCCTATGCCAGGTCGGTGGCGCAAAGCTATATAAAATATTTAATTAAAAAATTTAATGAGGCTACCAGTGTGGTTAGTTTTTAATGCAATAGTAAAAATTTAGCAAATAACATATAATCCTAATAATTCAGCTTACCTAAAACAAATTAAATCCATTCAATTCGAAGATATCGTATTTAAAAATAAATTTTAAAAAATTGAATTTTTTAAATTGGAGCTTTAAGTGAATCGGAAGAAAAACAAATGCTGTAAACGCTAATCGTATTACAATTTTTTTCACTTTTTCTTTTTTTTATGAACGGCAAAACTGTTTGCGTTGTCTTTAATTTTTGCAGCATATACAGTGAAATGAAGTTGTAAAGTTGCATTACTTTAGTTACAAGATAAAAACAGATATTTTGTATATTTCTCATTTCTTAAAATTTACTAATTTCATTTTTTTTAAAAACCCAAAGAATTATTTAAAAATTTTTAAAAAGCATAGTAACCATACTCTGAAAATTCATTATTTTATATGCGCTTAAATATTTAAATTTGAGAAGGCGTTGAAAATTTATAAATTTAAATATAATTTTTTTCTCTGGAAAATGTTTTGGAGCCTTATATGCCGTCAATATAATAAAAAAAAACTATTACATTTTTGCTGAAAAATCTAAATATTTTTTCTCCATAAATCCAATTTTGTATAAGAGCATTACATTCTGCTTTATGTATTTTGCAGAAACTATATTTATAAAAACTAAAAACAAACAAGCTAACATTAAAAAAAAAAACCGTGAAGGTCTTTATCTTTAAAAAAGTACTTTCGCAGAATGTATCTAAAATAAGTTAGAATTGAAATCTTCACACTCAATATAACAAAATCTAATATGAATAGATATCTCAACACGGTGAAAATTAATTTGCTTCATTTCTCACCACTGCACAAAGGTCTTTCTGATTCAACCATTTCTACATTTCTAAAGAAATGATATTACTCTATCCATCTGCTTTACTTCTTTCTTTCGTTTTCTTTTCTTTTTTTGAATTTTAATTTACTGGATCCTATTCATTTACGGATCGTGTGAGTTTCTTTAAGTCTTCACTGCTTACGGATCGGCTTCTTTATTATTATTATTATTATTTTTTACGAAAGTCATCACTACCTACAGATCAACTTCTTTATTCTTTATTTCATTCACTCTTCAGTCATATTTCATCATCATCCAATGTCAAAGCATTTTTCGAGTCGCATGTTTTTTCAAGAGGCACGTCACATATCAGCTCTTGATTCGGGGTAATTTCCTTATTGTTGCCAAGATGGCAATGAATGATTGAAAAGCTTCAGAAAGAAAGCTGGAGGGAATGAAAACGCCTTTTTTTATCATTGCTGAAGCGTCGTGCCCCTCGAAGAGTCCATTTTCAAGCGTTGAAAGTGGGAGGGGTGGCAGGAACCAAATAAATAAAACAACTGCATCGGAGAGTAAAAAACTCAATTAATCTTCAGCACTTCATCAAGTTGAGTCCTCGGAGTGTCTGATAGCATCATAAAAGAGGTGTTCGTGTCATTTGCTCAAAGTGTATAATGCTGTCTCTTGGGGTAATTTCGTGTATCTTTGTAACGATTTACTGTTTTTCTTGGCGACTTGCACGGGATATCTTTTTTTCAACTCTATTGTTTGTTAAAAATTATCGGACAATTATCTAAAATAGAGACTGCAATGATGAATTGGAAATTTTTATTGGCTAGTTTATTTTTTTCAAAAACAAACGAACAATCAACCGAACTATCATATAATTGTGACAGAATATCTTCTTCAGAATATTGTACAGAAAAAAAAATGGTCATATGATTAAACATTCTTGGTAGTATCCTTTTAAGATATAGAGAAATAGACGAAAAAAATTTCTACAAATATTGAATGGAAAGAAAGATGATTGTATAGTTACTCATGTAGATATATTTCAATCGTCTATTCTCAGTTTTTTTTTTGTAATAATTCAATGTTTTTATCGACAATGGACGAAGTATATCATTGGTAAACTGAATTGGTAACTCACGCAAACTTTATTTCCCAAAATTTAGAATTTAAACTAAAAAGATATTTAAAATAAAAGCATTCTTCTCCGAACATAGGATAAAAGTCGAAATAAAACATTCTAAAAAATGTTGGACAGAGAAGGACGGTTATATAGTCATTCATCTCGATATATTTTGATCATCCTTTCTCAATTATTATTGTAACTATTTACTGTTTTTATCGGCAACGGAAAAAATATATTATTTGTAGATTAAATCGGGTTTTCTAATTCAAATGATTTTTTTTTTCACAAAAAAAGTTAGAACGGGGACTAAAAGGAAGACTAAAATAAAAGTATCCTTATTCAGAGATCCGTAAAAAATAAGGACTATAAAAACAGTATATTTCAATAAAATGAATTTTATTATAGCAAACTATGAAACTGAAAGAGAAATGTATGTGAATAGTTATCCCTGTAAATGAGAGAAATATCTTAGATCAAAATAACGATCTCCATATTCAAAGGTCGACAAAAAATTATGATTTTTATAATAACATATTTCAATAAAATGCAGAATATAGTAAACTATGAAATCGAAAGATCAAGAAGCGTATATGATTTGATATTTATATAAATGTGAGAAATATCTTGGACTAAAAGTGTAAATGAAAAATCTCTTTCTTCAGAGCTCCGTGAAAAATAATGGATGCAAAAATAACATATCAAAAAATTATTTATTTCAAGAAATAGCAACTATGAAATCGAAAAAGTGAGAAACGTATGTAATTTGTTATTTCAGTAAATGTGAGAAATATTTTGGATTAAAACTTAATTAAATGGAAGTGTCTTTATTGAAGCTCTGTAAAAAAATGACGATTATAAAAATAACATGATAATATGCATTTCAAAATGCAGCAAACTATGAAATCAAAATTTAGAGTAAAGTATGTATTTATTTCAATAAATGTATTACATTTTGGTGAAAAGATGCATATTTATAATGATTTATTGTGTTTTGTTGCAATATATGGATGATATCCCACTTTCAGTTATTTTGTTTGTTTGTTAAAATGATATAAAACCATGATTATAAGTCAAAATAGAAAAAAATTATTCAGAAATTTGTACTGATCAAATTTCTTCTTCATAAATGACATTAATGACTTCATACATCTCCTTTTATCAAATTAAAATGATGAATAATGCACAAAATTATGTAAACAATATTATTCAAAGTTCTGAAAGTGAAATTTTAAATACGATTTTAATAGTGTTTGAGTGAAGTTGCAATAATAACAAGAAGGAATTATGGATGGGGGGAAAAATCCAAATAAAAGAAAAAGTACTCGTTTTGTGACCTTCTCCAATGACGAGCATGTGCAATTCTGTCCTTTGAAATTTGTTAAAAGATATCGAACTATACGTTAGATAGTTTTCATCCATACTATATATATATTCTGAATAGAAATTTAAACCGTTCTTTTCTGCGTTTTTCCAGGGCAATTTCTCTTCCCCTTCTCTGCTGTAGGTAGATCTACAAGTCAGACCTAACAGACGATCCCATACAAGAGTAATGAGGCATTCTATCGGGTGCACACACCCCATTGGACATCGAACAAGCGGAAAGAAGACCCCCGCTGGAACAATACTGCAGACAGGACAACTATTGCAACAACCCCAGTAAATCGGCTAAAGGCTTTGAAAGAAAACCGATTATTCTACATCATTGACTTCAGTTGATACTTGCCCATCTTTTTCATTGTTGAACTGGAAGCCACAAGTTGGTTACAATGTTCGCCATTTTTTTAACCTTCCTCTCGTATTTTTTGGAGTATCTCTTCAAAACAGCTTTTATATTCGTTTCTTTTCGAAAGGCCGATGGAGGGGAGATGGTTTTTTCGTCGCACTTTGAGAACAGATCGTCTCCTTTTTTTTCCAGGCGAGGTTACCTGAAGAGGTATACGGGTCAGACTTATCTCAGGTTTCAACTGCGCCTTGAGGAAAGATCTTTTGTTAGTGTGAAGTGGATAGGAAGGATCTGATGTGGTACATGAGCTGAAGAGATATTTATTACGATAAGATTGATAAGTAAATACAAAGTATTTGAAGGGACCAAGCAGTAAGACGCTATTTTTAAATAATGTCCCTTGAGAGACAATTTCTTCTCTTCTTGTCTGCAGTTTCTCAATATAGAATTGTTATTTTACCTGGTACATAGATATTGCTTTTCCTTGAAGAGAAAAATAAAAGAGAAATTTGGTTGAGGAATGTTAGGAAACCTAGGACAAAGGTGTTTTGTAGTCTTTTTCTTGAAAGGGAGGGGGATAATATTTGCATTTGCTCCACTATGTCATTTCTAATGTTATGTTGTCGCAAATTTTTCCCCATATCATAGTACGATCAGAATCCTCTACTCAATAAAATGTTCTTGTAGCTTGCCGAATAATTCTTAAAAAATTTATTTACATAAAATATTACTGCTTTCTTAAGTTCCAACAAACGATTTTTTTTATATATTAATACTATTTTACGTCGCAATAGTGAAACGATTGGGAAAAAATGATATTTTGAATTATTTATCACAAAACATACTTGTGAATGGAGAATAATTTAAAAGCGTTTCCGATTGCTCATAAATATTTCTGATTTTGCATAATAATATTAATATAAAAATGATTCCGATAATTTTTCTTAGCAATTTTATTCACTTACACGAACATATGGTGATATAGCGACAATAAATTTGAGATCAAATTCTTGTTATAAATTTAAAAAAAGGAAATTTGTTAGATATATGAAATCTTCAATTCGTTTTTATTAAACCAATATGCACATCAAATTTAAATTATAAATACAGGGGTAAAATATCAGATAAAAATTAAGAGAGATTGTAAGTGCAGATAAATTAATATATATTTCCACTTAGTTATAATACATTACATTCACTTAACGCTTATTATTGGAAGAAGCAATTCAAAAATAGTTTATTTGCATTTTTAAGTGTTTTACCTCCGTTCAAACCAATTTACACACAATAAAACATAGTTTTTCAAGTCATACAAGTCACACTCCATGATTGATTCCCAATTCAATTTCAAATATGCCTGACGCCATATTAAACCTCATAATACAATTTCAAACAATATCTCTTCAATATACAAATAAGGCTGCTCCAATAAAATAACAAAAGAGCCTTTTCTAAGTATCCTTTTAAAGTTGAAAATACTATAACCTGTCTGTCTCTATCTTTTCTTTTCTTATGCAGTCTGACCTCCTACGTTCTCCATCAATACGACTAGACTTTCCCAGACTGCTCGGGATGGTCAGTTGGCGTCTGTTTATATATGCTTAATTAGTCATCCACAATACCCTCTACAAGGTATATTGGGTAGCGCTTCCATACAATAGAGGGAATATTGGATATAATTGAGGTTTGTAAAGGAAGAAAGACGACCTCCCTCATGGAAATCGGTCAAAGAGTTTGTTGCATTCAGATTTTCATTGATTACTTGACGAGATAGGAAGAGCAGTGTTTGAATTGGGCTTTAAAATGCGCTTAAGTAGGGGAATTGGTAACAGTGTTAATTTCTTTACATCTGCATTTTAAATTGTTTGTATTTAGATGTGGATTAATCTGGGCGTGTTAAATCGAATTAATCCGTAAATGAGATAGACAGTGCAGTGAATTCTAGGGCCTATGATCTGAGGAATGGTAATCAGAAAAATATATCAGAGAAATTTTCATAAAAACAATGATGTATGATTTTTATTACTGTATATTATGATATAAAATAAATGAATTTAATGTAGAGTTCCTAAAGCAGAAAAAGAATTTTTTTAAATTCGTTTCAGTAAATTTCAGCTGATGTATAAGATCTTACACAGTTCGATAACTGTTTCTATGTTTTAAAAAAAATTTCAAATGTTTAAAAACTTAATTTGATTCCAGAATAAATAAATAAAACTGAAATGCATATTGTTAGTAGAAAATTTTATTTTCTAAAAAGCTTATTATTTCGTTCATTCAATAAAAAATTTAGAACCTATTATAATTCAAAGCAGATGCGAGTCTATAGGTCTATACTTTAAATAAATCAATGATCTACTAAATAATTAGAATTTGTCAAACTGCACTTCATATTTTATATAGTAATTCGTTGTTTAATGAAGCCTTAATTTTAATAAATCCTTCCAAAGTTTCGTTTGGATATTAGTGAAGTTTGAGCTGTAAGAGTTCCATCATATCATTTCTTAAAATTTTGAAATCAAGGTAAAATTTTGAAATAATTTAATATAATATGCATTTTCTTAAATAATGATTAATAATATGAAAGAAACTTAAAATGAAATATGGTTAACGTATTTTAGCAGATGTTTTTACATCAGTAATTTTTTTAAAACCTCATAAAGTAAAATTTAGTTTAATGACCATTAGCCTCTTTATTTGTGTTTTCTATTTGTTTAGTCTATTGTTGTAAGTAAATTGGCGTTTTTTCAACTTTTATTTGTTTTTATAAACAAAACCTTCTAAAAGAATCATTTGGCGTGAATCTTTCATTAAAATTTTCATTATATATATATATTTCTTTTCTAAGGTATATTTCTTGTTTTTTACAACACCTGTATATTTACAATGTGATCAGATTATTAATCAGAATAATCCTATCCTCCCGGAATAAAAATGCCTTATTTATATGGATTGTGTTTTCACACTGGTCGTTCAACAAAACAGAAAATACGCATTTATGGAATCAGCCTACAACAAATTATTAAAAAAAAGTTTCTTATTTACTATGAAAATCAAATTCAAAATTAATGTCCGAAAAAAGACCTTTTTTTCATCTAAATTTTCACAACGATGAATGCTGGTAGCTAACTGGCTTGATGGAAAGGTAGAAATATTTAGAATTTCTTCAGGACAACAACGAAATTGCTTAAGATTGTTTACCCAGTTTTTAAAAAATAATTAAGTTATAAAAATATTGATGGATATTATCAATCCTTTAAGTCCTATCAAGTCCTTTTCTACAGATAGCCCTTTTTTGGAAAATATAATCGAACCTCACAAATGTTCGCTTTTTGAATAGCTTATATTTTAATTAACTTTTGACCTTAAAAATTGGCAATGACTTTTGTTGAATTTATCGTGAAGAAAAAATGAGCAAAATTTCACTAAGATCTGACAAAAACTGTAGACTTATGCATACTATATGCAAACGTTCTTCTTTGCATTATTTTATACAGCATTGCTTTCAATTATGAATTTCTTATCTAATAATTTTAGAACTTTGTGAAATTTTTTTTTGTTTATTTATTTTATTTTTGAGTTTGAAAAGGTATTACAAGAAAAATGGCTCGAAAAATTTCCTCAAAGAGAACAAGACTCGGTATAATTCCCTGTTTCAAGGACTCTGCAACAAAAACTAAAGAATAAAATGAAACTAGATTTAATATACAGACCATGAAAAGCACGAACAGATTAATTGTATGAGAAAAAAATAATATCTCTTATCCTGTATGCTGTATCTTGTATACAAGAGAGGGCCAATGAAATTTTTTATTTGAGATAGGAGATACTATTCTTGATTAAAAAAAGAGATTTTCATGAGTTTCATACTATATGTCGTTTCATATGTTTGTTCTTTTTTTATCATATGAATATTAGAGAAAATTTGCATGACTTATATATTCCACGGAATTATTGACCTGTTTACTACGCCAATAGGCTCTTATCGGTCATTATTACTAATACTATTTTTACTATGTTTTTGCTGATTTTAATTTCCTAAGCCATGTGTAATTTAAATAGGGAATTTGGTTTCATTCTGATTTTTAGTTTTAGCCACAGGCGTCTCAAAACAGGGAAAGTTATTTCATGACCATTATTTCATCATCACTTTACGATAGCACCTTTTAGAAAACTTTTTGCTTTAAGTAATCCCTAATAAATATATTTTCACGAAAACTTGAGATTAATTTTTTCATGTATTTCAACAGAATTGCATGAATGGTAAATTAAAGTTATAACAATAAACAATTTTCAATGCATTTTTGAGGGAAAAATTAATAACATTTTTTTTTTTTTGCCCTAACAAACGAATGAACATTATTAAAATGTGTAAGTTTATTCTTTTTGATATTCAAATGCAAAATGCTAACGAAAACTTTTGCTTTCCTGTTAAAAGCAAAATTAAATTTGCTGTAAGATCATAAAATCACTTGAAGTCATATTTCATATTATTGCTATTTTCATTGCGTTTGTGAAGGAAATTTGTTGATTCGTATCGACATGCAAAATAAAACTCTATTAATCAACAGTATGAATGAAAAAAGTATTATCACCGCTTTCAGAAACCTAAATGAGATTTCATTATAAAAGTCTGTCTTTTGGAAATAAAGCCGAATCAATAATCATGAAAGAATACAGATTGCTTTTTACTCTCTTTCGAAATCCAAATGAATTTTTATCATAAACTGGGCAGCGATATTACTATTTGTTACTTTTAATTTAGTTACTTATACCCGAATAAGAAAATGATACGAAATTTAGATTAGTACAGGCTTTCACCAGTGTTGTTAGTAAATTTTTCATAGATTCAATACAAAACTAATAACACCCTTCGTGTGTTTCCAGTAGAGAATAATTGATTGATTCTACCTTATTTTGTTGATTTTTAATCTAAATGCGTGATTGTAAGCTATATCGATTGAAGTTATATGTGTATGTAGTGTAAAGATAACGGATTTTTGAAATTCAAAGAAATTGCTACTTTTTCATTGATTTCTGCAACTTATATTAGCAACTCAGTATTTATCTAAATCTATCTAGGAGTCATACATTTTATCATTTTTTTAGATAAATCATTTTCGTTTATTATTAGTTTTCTTTTTATAGCAATTAAGACGATATTAATGACTCAATTACACAATGATTAAACATATGAAGACTGGCTACAATTAAAACATTACTGAGACATTAATTTAAAAACATTATTGAGATAGATATTATTGAAAAAACCTTATACTGTTCTGTATACCTTGTACTTCCAAAATATTTCTTGTTTACATCTTCATTTTTTTCAATAAAAAAAAAAACCTTATACCGTTTTGTTCACCGCACCTTGCATTTTCAAAAAAATTTTTTGTCTATACTTTTTTTTACATATAATTACTTCAATGAAAAAGTAGCAGTTTTTAAAATAGAGTCACTTTAATGTTCGCCTCTTCATTATTTGGTTCAAAACTTAAGCTTTAAATTTTAAGTACAACAAAATATCAAATCAAGCTTATTGAAAAGGAATTGGAAAAATTAAACAATCCAAATTCAAAAGCACTCACACATTTATATTTTTTATTATTAGGGAATAACTCTGTATATATATTTTAAGGCAACATGTTTATTTATAGCCTTATTTTATACATAACTTTATGAATGCACAATTTTATGTGCTAATTTAAATTTTCCAAAATATTTAATTAAAAATTGGTCTAAACTATCTCAGATTTCTTTGCAATCGGATAAAATTAAAATTAATTTTCGGCAACTTTTTTCTTTAAAAAATCCCAAATCGCTCCTAAGCTAAGATTTTTTAAAGTCAGAATTTGAAACATTCGTTGCATTGAAGTTACACGAAACCTGTTCCAGTTGAAATCAAATTCAAAAACTGCAAGAGAATCAAGTGTGAGCATCTTTCCTGTAAGATACTTCTTCACCTCTTTTTGTCCTCTGAAACCCGAGCAATCTCTTTCGTGCCAAAGAATGCAACACAATAACTCATTTCTCGAACTATCATAGATTTAAATGTCCTTTATTCCCGACCGATCTACCTCTTTTGTGTTTAGAAAAAAGTGAGAATGCATGAAAAAGTACAAGTGATACCATATCCGGGGTCGATTGCCCAGCAATCCATCTTATCTGGTTTTTTAGAGCATTTCGTTCACAGCAGGAGAGAGCTCACACTCTCCATTTACGTATGTGAGTCGCGAGCCGAGCATGACAGACTAGTTTTTCGCTGCATTTACGTAACGATAGGGATGCCGCACACGTAGGGGTTGAAATATGCTCGCTTTTGTAGGTGTGGAGATCTGGTCGTGTCCTTTCACACGTCGAGTTCAGAGAACACGGAAAGATTCTGGAGTGATGTATGAACGGCTGTTATGATACAGATTCCAAAGAATTGTCCAGAAATGAGGAATGCTTTGCTACAGGGATTTTTCTTTCGAGATCCTTATATCCAAGTAATATGGAAGAGACAAAGCAAGAAGAATTACGTGGATTTAAAGGTATCATGTCTTGGAGACATATTGAGTTTAATTTGCATGTTCCATCTTTATTTCCAGAGGTTTAAATTGTTTCGGAAATGAGATTTTACCATTTGGATTCAATATTCATGAAAGTCTTATCAAGTTAAAGAAAGTAAATACAGCTATTACAATCTTTTCTGGTCTTGAAGTGTATTTAGCCATATTTCTGTATCTATGGAAAACTAGTCATTCAATTTCGAAAATGCAAAGTCATGTAAAGTTTTCTTAATGATGTATCTCCATGCAGTGTCTAAAACAGATCTGTGAAATCTGTTATAACGTATTCCTTACTTCCAGATATTTGAAGAACTTTAGAATAAATTTTTTTTAAATCCTCCAAGAGCTCTGTCATCAGTGGATGAGTTAATAAAGGCTTTCAAATAGCCCTTTTTTAGGGGGGGGAGATACTAGTGATCTTACATACTTTTATAGAGTGGAGATCTGGACATGCCCATTCACATGTTGAGAATTCTAAAAATACTGAAATATTTCTTAGATCTTTATTTCACAATTGTTGTACACTACTATATGCTAATCGTGGACCTTACCTAAGGTTCATAAGCTTTCTTCTGTGGAGAAAAGCAGGGAAGAAAATAAAATGTTTATTGGAGAATACTTTGGAAAATTTTGGAGTGAACACTCCCACTGATTTTATCCTTATTGCGTGTACTTAAAATTTATTCTATATAATTAAATATATATGAACTCAATTCTCAACATATAAAATAAAATTTATTTTTCTTTGTACTAGAGGGTTGAAACTTTTCCTTTTGTTGTTATTTAGAGCACTTAACAAATCCGCTGACTGCCATCAATTTAAGCCGAGTTTGCAATAGTTTCTGAGATCAAAGCTCCTGAACACCCGTAGGCAGAAGTATGACTTCAAGCTCAAATGAAAATAACTCACACATTCTTTTGCGCAACCTCTTTTTACAGGGAATGGGCTCTTTCATACACCTCATAGATAGAACACACGGTAGCAAACTACCATACCCGAACCAAGAAAACGGAAGCCCAGATCATGGGGAAGACGTACTATCCCTATGTCAGGATCCCGATATTTCTTAGATCTATATTTCGTAGCTGTTGTACACTAATATATGCTAATAATAGACCTTAAAGAAAATTAATAATTTTCTTGTGGCGGAGAAAATGAGGAAGGAAAATAAGATATTTATTGGAGTGTATTTAAGATAATTTTGGCGTGAAGAATCCTACTGAATTCATCTTCACAGTATATACTTAAAATGTCCTATTTATTCAACACAAATTAATATAACAACTAACTTCTCAACGTATAAAATAAAATTTCTCTGTTTAACTAGCGATTTGAAACTTCTATTACATTTATTAGAATGTTTATTTAAAAAACTTCTATAAAGAAGAATGAGCAAATATAAAATTTAGCTTCAGCAATTAATGATGTGTGGAATAAACATAAAAAGAATTAATATTATTTTCGTTTTCAATATCAGTATAGAACGAATACTTATTTGATAGGATATTTTTTCCAATTCCTACTATTAGTTCACACTCACACTATATTTATTTATTTATATATCTAGTGCAAATTATCAATCGTTAATAAAATACTTTTATTCATTCACTCAAGTTCAAATACATTTTTAAAACTTGTAGTGGATAACACTTGATGTGAATACAAACTTTTTCTGCATAATTAAACATACTTTTTTCAAATAATTCATTCATTAAATTTAATTAATTTTTAATGCTTTAAATAGAGTTTTAGCAGTTTGTAACTCGAACTGAAATCTACAGGCAGCACTCATTCTGTAAACTGCAAAGATTTCAGTATTTTTTCACTTGAAGAGGAAGAAAGCAAGTTAAAATCTTGCGAAGACATTTAGCAGGATATAAATTTAGCGGCGAAGCTTGTAGACGCTACGTAAGCGTCACTGGAAAATTTCTTTTGTCACTTAATATTATGATTATGTCATATGTATAAATATATTTATAATAAAAGTAATTATTTAATAAAAAGTAACTAAAATATTTTTTTTTTGTTTAGTGGAAATTCATAGCTACAAACGATAAAGGAAAAAAATAAAGGCCCATTAAAGAAAATACGTTGCACTCTAAATGAAGTTCGTACTACATCAAATTAAATACTTAGAAACTTATTCACACATCCAAAAACATCTAAAACAATTTAGTGTTTAGTTATTAATCAGTTGTTAACCAAAATGTTTATAAAATCATTTTGAAAAATAAATTCTCTTAATTTATATACGGACCCATTAGAAAAAGAGGGGCATTTTTTTAATATTTGAAATAAGAAAGAATAGGAGATCTGAGTGGGTGGGAGGGCGAGGAAGTGATTATAAGAGCAATGGAAGATTAAAAAAGAAAAGAACACAAAAAGTGTAGCGGATGGCAAAGGAATGGAAAATTAGAGGTGCTTTCATGCTTCTACCAATAGTTAATGTCATCTTTAATCCTGAAGATCCGAGAGCTAATGGGTGTACTCTCCGAAGAGGGGGGATAAGTAAGAAACCAAATAAAAGAGCAGGATAAAAATTATCGATAAAAAACAATTTTCTATCGTTTTTTGTCTTTCGTTCTTCCCCCGAAAGAGGGAGGAAAAAAAATACTTAAAAGACGTTGTGTCCTGATTCAAACAGCAGGTCTTATTACCGACTTTCAAAATCCTGGTGAGGAATTTATCCATTATATATGAATTTCTATGTTTTCTAAATCGATTGCGATTGAAAATGGTAAAATCAATTATGGAACGGAATATATGGAGGAAGGAGATTTAATTTTATTTTCAGAAAGAAATTATCAAGAAAATTTTAAGGTATATAAAAGTCTATCCCAAAATAACCTTAGTGTTGCATCAACACGGGGCGTTAATATAACTAAACTAAGTCAAAAGTAATAATGAATGATTGAAAGTAATAAATCACCGAAACTTTTAAGATTTTAAAATGATCGGACTAAAAAATTATGCAAATAAAAATGTGAATTTGTATTTTTATTATTATTGAGGTTGATTTCAAAAAGGGAGAAAGAAAGAAATGTAACAACTTTTGTATTTTTTATTTTCTTGTATGCGAAGTATAAACTATGTAATGTAATCATCACAAAATTAAAACTCCTGATTTTGACGAATTTCTACATTTCAAATCTTCCTGGGTTCGGAAAGTACATTGTTGGTTTTATATCTATCTGTCTATGACACGATAATACAATTTGTTATACGGCATATTTTGCAAGGACGACCAAATACTTTTTGAAAGAAATCCATTCCCTGGAACTGTATTTATCAGCCTGATAGAGAAAAAATAACTCGCTGACTACAAAACGCTAAGAGCTATGTTTATAAAATTTAGCATGTGGGTTTAGCATTTAAGAGGTAGATTGTCGTCAAAATTTAAATCAAATCTGACAAAGGACAGTCTGTTGATCTTTACTTTCGGAACCATGGAAACGCAATAAAATAGTTGTGACTTAAATCAATCAGTGAATTAAATCATCTTAAAATTCGAACTCCAGATTTTGACCAATTTCCACATTTCTAATCTTCCTGAGATTGAAAATATATTTCTGGTATTATATCTGTCTGTCTATGGACACGAGAACTCAAAAACGCTTTAAGCTAAGCAGATGACATTTTCATGTGGTAGTACCACCGAATATCTAAGCATCTAACAAATTTTAAACGAAAACATTATCAGGATTGCATTTGTCTCCTTGGCTACAGAGCAGAAATAACTCGTTAACTACACTACGCAATTAGCCAGATACATAAATTTGGCTTGGCATTTAAAGGGTAGACGATCAACAAACTTAAGAGGTAGATTATTATCGAATTATAAGTGAAATCGGGAAAAGGGTGAACCATCTGTCGATCTGTACTCTACACTTTTGACACATTATCAATGAACTCTCATATCAACGGGTGACTACAGTTTAAGTTTTGTTCCAATTTTTGATTTCAATCCATTGGTAAAAAGGCATAAAATATATATTAGCGGGAAAGATTCTATAAAAATTGATAGATTCGAGCCCAAAATGTATATTTTGTAACTATTCTTCTATTTTATTCTGTAACCACAAATATCGTAAAAGATATTAGCTGCTTACCGAAATCTCTTGTACAAAGAAGGCAGATAATAGGGTTTTTAGCGATTATCCAAAAACATTTCGGAGGAAACCCTCCATGTGATTTAATTTTTGAAACAAAAATCTATGAAATAACCATAAATAATCTGAACAAACAGAAGACAACCCCTTCTTTTATTTTAAGAGATAAGATATTTTATTACGTAACTGCAAAATATGTTCTCATTTAGTATTGAGAGTCTTGTCATTCTATAATAAATTACTCTTTTAGAATCTTTCAACTAGGCCAAATTATGGGGATGCTTATTTCCAAAAAGAAATGTGATCCCACAAAAATACAGCTTGTTTTCAAATTATGTGTCTTTCAACCTCTTTCAAGATAAAAGTTCGGTTTACCATTTTCGGCTCCATCTTGCTATTTTGGCATTTAATGTTTTGGCGTCTTTTTTTTTTCCGGAAAAAACACATGAGTACATAGTTTAAATACTTAGATAAAATTTCACCCACCTCAAATTTCTTTAGTTTTACCGTTTATTTAGCTTAGAAGGACAAGCATGAGATATTTTATACCCACGCCATACTAAAAGTAAAATGTAGCAGTTTCCTACGGATTGAAATAATACCCTATTCACATGTCTAAGAGAAAACTTACATTAGATAGTATACTCCAAGCAAAATTAATCTATTAATTTCTCTTATACGAAATGTTCAAAGAAAAAATACAGCAATCGTCAGAAAAAAATGAACTCGAGATTTTGACGAAACTCTACATTTCAAACCTCTCTGAATTTTTAAAATATATTTTTGGAATTCTTTATTTTTCTGTGTACATTAAAAGTTTTGGGGAGTTATTACATTTCTGTGTACAGAAAGTTTTGGGGAGACCAATCCTAGGGATTTTATATTTTTATTAAAGTTAAGCGTTTTTTACAGTAACCACCAAAAATATTGTGGTACAAATAATTTTGCACCATCTTAATTTTCAAAAATTACGCTTCAACTATATTAACGAATTTATGGTAAAAATATATTTTCTATGTTTAATCAATTTTAAAAGAAGATATTTAAATCATATTTTCTGAAATTAAATTTGAAGATTCCGAACGAATATTAAACGAATCACGAGATACAATAAATAGTTTCTTTAATTACCGTTCTGAAAGAACACCAAGTTTTATAATTCTAAAAGAATACACGTATGAAATATATAAAAATAAATATTTATTAATGAATATAAATGTATTTTACATAATGTCGTTCCGTTCATCCTATTGCGATAAAAAAAATTCCGAATTATTGATTGATTGCACTTAATATAATTTTTTTCGGCTGCAGCAACGCTTCAGGTATCAGCTAATCTATTATAAACATTACCATTTAAATATATTTTATAATTTTATTAGTGAGCTTAAACAATGCAAACGTTGCTCACTAAAATGTTAGTCTGATGAGCTGGTAACTTTAAAAAGCAGATTAAAATGAACTGAAAAATTTTCATTTGTCCTATAATCAATTATTTTAAGTGAAATATCATGTTCATTTATCCGAAAATTCTGAGAATTATGAAGGACATGGAACAATTGTTTTCTGAGGAAAGTTTGGCGATGAGATCAGTGTCGGCAACCCTAGAAAAAAGGGTCGTCCGGTATAGTTTTCTCTTCTGCGGAATGAGCCGCATCCCTGTCTCTGATTGCAGGTTCGGATTTGCTTTTCCCTGCAATATTCCCATCGGCCAGGCTTCCTTGCCTAGCCGTGGATAGCACGCATTATCATTTAACAGCGCAATGACTCACGCAACTTCCAGAATGCGTATGCCAGACACGATAATCGGGATGCCAGCATGGAAGAATGCCCTCGCGCAACAATTTTCTGCCGAAAGAAATACCTGCTGCCACAGTAAAAGATGGGGTTGAAACTCCATTTTTTTTCCTATAACGCTGGATGAACTGGGCAACTGATTCGAGTTTGTGAAAAGGCTATAAAATTCTTTAAAAATAATTAATTATTAAGGATAGTAAATGGTATATAGTAAAGGATTTTTTCGTGAAGAATTTTTTCAAAATAAATCCTACTTTTCACTAATTTTAAATCCATATGGTTTTTACTAACATAAACATAATAATCCCTGCTTGCTACTAACAGATCCTTTTATAACTGTATAAATATTATATACAGCCCATGTTTTCGAATATCTTTTCTCTTTTAGTTAAAATGAACATTTATTCAACGCATTAATAGTATTGCTGCACTAAAAATAATTGTTTTGTATATAGAATTATTGGAGTGTCCTTTTTAAAAACCTGTTTTTCTAGTTTGTTCCTTCTATAACTTTCACATTTTTAAAGCTATTCTTTATTGTCTTTGCTGCTTCTATTTATTTGTAGTAGGTAATACATAATTATACATAATTGGTAATACATAATGTTTACATACTAGTTTTACTAGAAATACTTGACAAAGGCATTTCCAATGCCAGGTAAGTATTTTTACAAGAATACTAAAATTGAATATCTTATTTAAAAAAATGAGCTGTGGTTGCGAAATATTGATCCTTGGGTTTATGATTAGCTAGCACTTTCATCGAATGTATTAGGTGATATTTCGGGATTAATTCTTGTTTCCGGTTAATACACAAATCATCGATTCACTGAAACTAAAATTAAATACAGCATTACATATTTAATCAGCCACTTTTCATTTATTTGTAATTATATTTTTTCATTGCTTTTACCTGCCTTCGAAAACACTTATTAAAAAACCCTCCAATTCTTTAAGGGATTCATTTCTAAATTTGATATCAATTGATATACGCACCTAATTTTTTATTGGTACCTTTTTAAGTTTCTTAGTTACAGAGTTTAGCTGCAATCGAACAGTCAGATAAATAACTTCCTTTTAATGAATCTTGCTCCAAATCTGCTCAAAATATGGTGGTGAGAAGTCTATGTATCAAATTTTATTCTTAATTTACTATTAAATTTTAGCTTCAAATTTAAGCAAAAGTGGAATATTTTTTAAGCGAGCTCATTTTTAAATATTTTTGCCTCTTCCTCTGATATAACTGCATGTAAAAATATAGAAAGAAAATAAGAGAATTTAGGCACAATGGATTGAGCATTATAAATCAAAGACTATTATGTTTCTCATAATTTGAAGTTCGTAGATATTTTGCTGCGGAAAACATATAAACAAAATTTGACAAATTATTTAATTAAAATTTTTTTGCATCGGCGTGACAGGTAGTCGTCCGAGGCGGCTGATCAGAAATAATTACATCCCCATTAAGTGCGTACTTCGAATTTGTAGTCAATGGTAATCGCAATAAAAGTACATCATGATCTTTTATAAACATTTGTATTCCCACATGTACCGAAGGCATAAAAACTGCCCTTCCGAAATGGCTGGTAGGGGTTGGCAATACCATTCGCGGGTTCTCAGCCCCGGCAAATGGAGCGGGTCTTTTAAATTCACACCGTCGTCTGATCATCATCATAGACGGGGGAATCTATTAAGAGAGCTGCAATTGAATTCTGTCAACATGCGGGGTGAGATTGGCCGAGCATGAAGCAAGGGGGGCTTCAGTCTATACTTAGGAGTCCCAGCAGCGCCCACCCGCTTATTAAGCGACCGGTCTCATGTGTCTAATCAATGGCTCATGACAAGGGTTCGCTTCCCCTTCCCTTTCGATGGGTTGCTGCCAAGCTAAACGGTGATGATAGGAAGGACGCCAAGAAGGATGCCAACTGCCCAGTGTTTGGTACTGTATGGTTATGGGCCGAAGCTATATTAAGCTTTTTTGTTGAAAAGGCAGCAAAATAAACTGTATTTTAATGTTTATTTTTTGCAGATTGCGTTAGAAGCTATAGATAAAATTACAGCGAACTGAACAAGATAGATGTCAACGAATAAATAGTATTTTGGTGTTAATTTTAAGTTCCTTTTTTGATATGCTTAGATAAAAGAAAACTGGTAACAGATTGCATGAGAAATAAAATATAAAATTACAGCTAATTGAACAAGATAGATTTCAACGAATAAAAAGTATTTAAATTTTTTTTTCATCGAAAAGTTTTGATTTTGAAGTAGTGTGTGTAGTTTGTTGAAAAACAAAATTATATTTTTTTTAGTTTCTACTTCTAAAAACGTTTGAATTTTGTAAATAAGCAAAAGTTATTTACATTTTAGTATTAAAGCAATCAGTTAAAAAAATTTTTTGATTTGAATAATATATGTTAATGCATAATAATAACATACATAAATTATAAAAATATGAACATAATTATAAAAAACATAAATTATAATAAATTATAAAAATTGCTTTTAATAATCAAAACTATAAACATTGTTTAAAACTGATTTTAATGATTAAACTTATATACATTATTGAAAGCAGTTTTAAACAATGAAACTTATAGTTTTGATTTTTAAAAGCAGTTTTAAACAATGAATTTGATAACAAGAGAATTATTAAGTCTGATATTCTATACTCTCTACCATTTTCATTAATTGAAACATTAATCATGTCATCTAAGAAATTTAAGTTGTTTACATAGCCATGTTCATACTTTTAATACATAGCCTGAATGTTGAAAAACAATGAAATTTTTTTAAAATTTGGTCAATACAAACACACATACAAAAAAAAAAAAAAAGGTGAGGAGGGGAATTCGGGGAACCAATATTTTCTATTATACGAACGTAAGTTAGGGAATAGAGAAATCTGCTTTTAGATCAGGCTCATCAATAATTACAATCATGGGTACATTACGATAAAATGGAAAGAAAAAATTCTCTTGAGTGGGGGAGAGGAAGAATTAGATTAATGACAAATCTCAAAACTGCTTTTTTTCAAATGTTCCTTCTCACGAAAACATTTTTTTTTCTTTCTAAACATAGATTGTTTATTATTAACATAAATTAATATCGATTTTTCAAATGCAAAAAAAAAAAATGTTTTGACTAAAAAGTTCTCTGTACTTTGAAATTAAAAAAAAACGCCTCAAAAAAGAGAAAAAAAAATATAATTATTCAATTTTCTTCAAATGCGTTATATGAAGAAAGTTTCAAAATTGTTGATGAAACATAATTTCAATTTATCAATCAATGATTACCAAAGTATTGGCCGAAGCTGTCTCCCATGTTTTGTTGCATGCGTTGCATTGAACAAATTGCTTCACTGCACCAAATTTTTAATTAAAAAACATTAATTAAAACTTTTTTCTACGTTCTATTACATTAAACTTGAAACATTTGTCCCAATAGCAGCAACAAGCCCATAATATTTTATTGTATATTTGTCGGAATATTAAACAAAATTGCTTTCTGTGTTACGAAGGTAAGAAAAAAAAACCCTCTTTTCTTTTAGACCGTAGAGAAATCTCTGCTATTCTAATATACCGAACTTTGCCAAAATACCAGTTGAAATAGTCTTGTATTTTCCATTACCCACAAAGTATCAAGAATCTTTCCTTTCATAAAAAAAAGGGACAATTTCGGCATCTCGAATCTCCGAGCGCCAACCGTGCGCTCAAGGCCCTCCACGGAACGGAACTACACCCACTCTATATCCAAATCAGATTTCCGTGAAATGTATATAAAGTGGTGTCGCGTGCGAGGGGTGAACCGTCAGCACGTGCTAGCGTTCACACACGGACGCGCTCCCCGTCAGCATACACCCCCACTTTAAGGGTCTTACATCCATTTAACCCACAAACCGCACGATCTGCGCTCCCCGCCCCCGGAAATAACACGATTCAGATCTGGAATCACTTTGCGTTTGATTGTAGAGCGACGTATCAGGCTAGAACTGCTTCATTTTTAAAAAAAAATCCTATCGAATGAAAATGTGTGTAATCTGAGCTAGATTTAATTATTATACCGATATCCGTATCTGTTAAAAGCAATTGAATGTTATTCTAAAGGAAAGGATAGTTTTTTTTTCTACGGTTCGTTTCATTATTATTTGGTGTTTTTTTTTTTTTCTCATATACATAGTACAGAAAAAGTATAGTTATCTTCTAAAAATTCAAAACCGAAATTTTGACATATGTGTAAACTTTGACTTAACCAAGTACCTGAAATTAATTTTTAGAAAATGGCCGTCTTTTTGTGACAAAACACAAAAGCTTTTTGAGTTAGGTGATTGAACTTTTATATAAATTAAATTTGCTGATTTCTATCAAATTTTGATTAAAATATATTTACATTAAGTTCGTCTATCCTTACTTTTGAATATAAACTAACACGATAACTACAAAACAAAGGGAGTTTTACAAGATTCGGTGTACATATTTTACATCTATATTGTAGGCACCTTTCAAACTCTGAGCCAAAATTTTGACTGTTTGTAGGGTCTGCACTCTCGAAATTATGTAAAATTGATAATTCAAAAACGCAGTGATTTAAGTATATCAAATCTGGTATAGAATCTTGTGATTACAAGTGCCTTTTTCGTCAAATTTTTGTTTCAGTTGGTTGGAAAAATCACATCTAAAACACAAACTTGACTCTCTGACACCACTTATAGAATGCCAGGGATTAATCTTCAAATAACTCGCCAAGGAACAGACAACAGATTTGTACAAATGCATGCCAAAAGTTAATATTTTGTGATAAAGGGAACGCCAGTGACATACAGAGTTCTTCTCTGGCACAAGTTTAATAGAGAGTTTGCCAGTTTTTGTGACTCGTCTCCGTATAGGCCATACCCGTTTCACTCATAAATATCTTTTATTTGGCCAAAACTCGCCAATGTGCAATAGCTGCCAAGTACAATTTGCTATTCGACATGTTTTGATTGAATGTCCTGTTTATAATTCTGATCGTACTAAACTTCTTAATTCGGCTTCTTCAACATTAAGAGACTTGGTGGGTGCAAAATATCACCCAAACATTTTTAAATTCTAAAGAGCTATTGGCTTTTTCACTTGCATTTAGCACTATTTTTAGGATCATTCCCTTTTTTAAGAAGTTTTATACATATTACATAATTGTCTGAAATATTCATGATTCATTACTATGAAATTTAAGTTGTAAAAATTATTTTACGTAATACTTAAGAAATTTTATATTTATGCATCAGGGTTTAATAGCGAATGTTTTTAACATCTTTTGTTACCATTTGATTGGCGCTGTATGATCAAATATGGCTTTTGAGCCACTAAACCAAACAAACCAAAACCAGAAAGCTTTGAGATGAGCACTCCCGATTTAAAGTATTTATTCTTCATTAGTTTATTCATCGATAATGCAATCTTCTAGATATTTAGACAATGATTTTAGAGTGAATATTTCTTAATGAATCCCAATGATAATTCTAGGTGAAAACCAAGCTCTTATCACGATTATAAAACTTTACATGCGATTACATTTTTTATTAGGCGATTCGATCTCTTGGACTTGATTTGAATAGGTGTTCAATCAAAAGAGGATAAGCAATTATGAAAGCAACATAAAACTTTATCGAACAAAACCTATTAAACTCAGATAAGTATTTCATTTTCCGAAGTGAAAATTTCTTAGTTAAATTTGTAATTAGGTCAAAAACTTAACATTTTTCAACGTGTGCTACTTTTGAAGCTCGAAGAAGTTCCCGACATTTTTTTTTTTTCGTCTACTGCCGTTTTGTTATAAAGCACCAGACACGACATCTACTATTTTAGCCTTCGATGCTTGATTGCCAAGAGAAAGTGGTGCAATAATTATTAACATCATGTACATTTACCTTGAACAGAAGTGACTAATTTCAATTCATTGATTAATAAAAAAGCACTGATCTTTTCTTTCATCATTTCATTAAAAATAAAATTTTCTCCAATTTCACATGTATGGATTGGCTATGTCATTCATTCAACGAAAAAGAATATTTAAAAATTTTTATTTAACATCTTTGTTTGATCAATACATTCAGTTATTTTTAATATTATATATAAAAATTTTTAACTTTACATTTCCAAATCTTTTTTGCTTTACCTACACGAAAATGCAATTAAAGGCAATTTTATAAAAATTAAAAGCTGAAAATGGGACAGTAAATAATGTTATAAATAATTATTTAGGTTATTAATTTTTTTCTATTTCGTTTTTTTATTATATTAAATAATATTGTGGAATAATTTCAACATGAATTTAAGCATGATGGCATTTTTGCAAATTTTGAGTCTCTGAAATATAGTGATTTTAATAAGATGCAGCGAGTCGCGACTTATGGCCCTTTACAAGCCCGGTGATTCTTATTTGTCAGCGAGCATAGAGGAAGAACAACCATGCTCGAACCGAGACTCAAATACAAGATGCCCAGATCACGAGAAAGACGCGCTACTCCTATACCAGGGCCCTTTCGATGCTGTAAGTTCTTGCAATAAACATTATAAATTCTTTAATTGTAGTTAAGAACAACATGCCCTAGGTTAATTAACCTTCAAGTTAAATGACAGAAAAAATATTTAAAACTTTCGGCGCTAAATGTATAATTCATCACAATTTCCAAAGTTGAATTCACACACACACACAAGAAAAATATGAAGTTTTGAAGAACTACCATTTTTTCGTCTTTCTGGAAATTAAAAACACAAATTTTAAACGTTTTTTACAAAAATGTTCATTTTCCAAACACAGTTACTAAAATAATATTTAAAATATCTGCTTAAAATTTGGAAAGGAAGTATTTAAAAATTGATACGAAATACAAATTCAGGGATGCATTGCAAAGTTATTCAGATTTTAAGCTTCAACAAGTCAAAATTTAAAAAATATCTATGATATCACACCAAATATTTTGTAATTTTCAAGAATTATTATTAAGCCTTTGATTCGGTCTTTAGCACAATGAGGGATATTCTAATCCAGTTGTTTGTTTTTGATCAAAAGTGTTTGATAAAGTAATAATTTAATCTAATGGGATTCAAATTTACTGATTTTACCGGTTTGTGATTACTTAAATTTTAAATGTGGTTTATTAGCATTTTACTAATGTATTTTTATTTTATAGGTTTGAAATGTATTTATATTTTTTTTATACAAAAAATTCATAACATTGAGAAAATTATGAACGAGCTATTTTTGATTGTTATCAATGAAAATTGCGAAGTAAACTGTTTCATATATAGCGTTTTCATTTGTCAGAAACTAACTAATATTAAATAATCCAGCTATTAAAAATATATCTTATTTTCTTAGACATGCGGTATAAAAATCTATCGATGCAGGCTATGTCTTTTAAGCATTTAATAATGATGGCTGGTTTCCTATTCCCTATATGAAGGCAAGAAAAAAAGTATCTGAGAAACGGTAATGTTTGTTGAAGGTCGGTTAACATCTGAGAACGGTATATGTACTCGCCACTTAAAACAATCGATTCCTCTCTTACTTATTACTACGATCAATTTCAGTCAGTAATGGGTTGACATTAATATCTCCAATGGATATATTTGTTCATTCGGTGGAGAACACGTGAAGTTTTCTCACGGTTCATTCTCAGTTTCCCCCTTGTTCATTCTGCATTCTTTTTAATTTTAATTTTTCCAAAATTTCTAATTTGTTTCGTAAAATACTTAATTTTTTTCTGAGTATCTTCAGTCGTAAGATTTTACAAGAAGGAAAGTTAATAAAGAATGTCTTATCTATCCTTTTGTTTTTGATAATAAAATGAATGAGTATAGGACAAGGAGAGATTAAGGCAAAGATGGGAAATTTCACAAATAATATGTCTATATTCAATGCGTATTATAGCATCACGAAAATACACATGTACAGTGTAATAAGAATTGTATATTAACCACTGCATTTTGTACAATTTGTTTTTTCCCTTTGTTACACATAAGAATTGCTCAAGATTGTTTTGCCTTGATATCTGACGAGACATATTTATTATTTTTTACAGAAACCGCACTTTAATAAAAAAGAATCCTTCTAATAACAGAATACAGGAAAAATTAAGGCTTTAAGTAGAGAACTATAAAAAAACATTATAAAAGATATTTGTAATTTAATATGTGTGTAATATACAATAAACCTTAAAACACAAGAAAAGTTTAGACTTTGAACTTTAAAAACATAGTAAAAAATGGATAGAATATTTAAAAGCTTTTATATATTCAATCTTAAAGATATAAATCTTAATGATAAAAATAGCAATTTAAATGTTGATATAATAAATTTTATAAACAATAAAAATATATCAAGTATTTAAATCATTATAATACCCAATGGTATTAAACTATCTGCGTTTTTCGATAACATTTTGACATTCGAAATATCCTGGTGTTGACAAAATGTATTACAGTATCTGGTATCTGTATACCTTAAAATATTCTTTAAAAATTAGTGGTGACAAATAACTTATAAGTAATTAAAAATAATAAAAAAGCGCATATAATATTTATATTTTATGTTAATGTTTAAAGGCATGCTAATTGAAAATATGATGCGTTTCTGTATTATAGAATTAGAAATCAAAATGTATATTCCCATTGACGATTTAGTGCAAAATTTATTTGCTTTTTTTAATGGTGCAAACTCGTTTAGAAATGAATTTTTTTTCTGCAGCGATATCTACAACAAGGACATTCAAACAGTGGGAGTGGTCGGTTTAAAATTTTCTCGCATACTCTTTAATAAATTTGTCATCCTGAAGAATACCTTGCAAAGGAATCAGCATACATTAGTTACGAAGTATAAACTTTTGATTTGAATTTAGCATCTTTACTGAAACTACCGTCCTTCGCTAAATTTTTGACAATCAATCCTTGGAATGCCGTTAAATCATCCGAAAAT
The DNA here is from genome assembly GCA_026543055.1 of Argiope trifasciata. NCBI lineage: Eukaryota > Metazoa > Arthropoda > Arachnida > Araneae > Araneidae > Argiope > Argiope trifasciata. The sequence continues at coordinate 501,694 of JAPMOQ010042254.1, read as the reverse complement.
CAAGTTTTTACTTCAGACAAGTTTTTTCAATCTATTGAAACAGATATTCGGCATAAAATTCCTTATTAAATTTGATATTTTTAAGTCATTGCGTTAATTATTGTGTTTTACATGTTTCTAAAAGTACAGACCACCAGGCAAACAACCCATTGTTATATTTAACTCAGAATTCGACTGGTTTCACCAATATAGATATTAAATATGTTTACTAAATCTTATCTATCTGCATCTCTTCATTTTCTTATTATCGTATTAATTTATATTCAAACAGACAACCGGACAGACGCATTTTGTTAAGACTGTCTGAATTTTATTTCATTTAATCGTTTCTCTGATAATAATATTTAAAGAAGCGGGTTCGTATTGTAAAAATAATTCACTTATTGTTAATCTGACTCCATTTTATACCCAATTATTTACAATTCTATTTACAAGATGTTGCCTTACACAAAAATGGTATATTGGTTTTCGAGAACAATTAATTCTTTTAGAGTTCTAAAAGTAATTTATAGCTCTAGTATGCTTAAAGTCAAATCTAATTTTTAGCCAAAGGCGCTCGTAACACACTTCTTTGGATCAGAATTTACTCAAAATCTGATATAAATCTGCAAATTTGGTGTAAAAATCAAATGCTCATATACCAAATTTCAACCACCTATCCCAAAGCGTTTTTTTATTATTATCTTTCTCATAGTCAGACAAACTGACGAAATTGCGTTTTTCGAAATTAGTGAGTTTTAAAACGAAGAGATTCGTCAGATTCTCGATTATTATTGTTCTTTATACGGAAGTAAAAAGAGGAAGAAATTTAGATAATTAATCTAACAAATAACAGTAGTTTTTACACTTGCAATTTATTTATAACTAAATAATGCAGAGTCACTAATGTAGCAAATAAATTTTTTTAAATAAATATAATCTGTTAAAGGCGGAAAGAATTTTCTTCCACTCCGATTTCTTTCACATAAAAAGATTGATCACATATTTACTACACCACAGCAAATCGAGCATAGTCCGCCCTATAATCCTTTCTTGAAAAAAGGCGTATAACTGAACCCAAATCTTCTGCCTAGAGCTTCGTACGACCCATCGTACACCTTACCTTAAATTGTGTCTTCGCACTAGTTGATGATCAAATAATAAAAGCAACAACTAAAAAAAAAGAGTTCCCACACAAGTGCTGACATTTCAGCCAGGTTAGGCAAAACTACAATTGATTTTGAATGACAAGGAATTCGTGGATTTTTTTTCCTCGCTTATCATTGCCCGAACAGCAATCGCACTGACGACAACCTGCCGCTGCTCATCCATCATGTTAAGAAATCCTCCACGCGTAATAAAATAGTGCGAAGGTCAAAGAAATTATTCCTCATTCAACGAGACGCCCAAGGTTCTCATTCATCTAATCTAACGCCATATTTGTTTCTTTTCGAAAAGGATGCAGTGAAAGTTTGATTCTCAATATATATATATATATTTCAATTTTTATTGGTAGATGATAGGTTAAATTGAGAAATTAGAAACGCAATTCCTCGTCTTTCAAGACATTAAGAAACATATAAGAACATAATGTAACATAAATATTAAGAAATTCGAAATGATGGAATCAACTATAAATAAGTTTATTTTATTAGGGACATATATTTTATAAACAGTGAGTTTTTTAAAACGAAGTATAATAAAAAATCCTTAGCACTGATAGACCATTTAAAATAATGTTTGAATTATACAAATTAAAAGTTTTTAAAAAATCTACTATGTTATTTCATATAAACCATTATATTTTAATAAATTAGGGTAGATGACTGCATTACTTTTCACAAAAATATTAAATATTATTCCATTCAATATTCTTAATTTCAGAACAAACTGCATAAAACGTTTTGATTTTCTATTTTTAATTATTTAGAAATTCTAATAATTTTTATTCTAATTATTTAGATTATAGCTAATCTAATTATTTGTAAAAAAACTTTTTTATATTTGAATAATACACAATTTAAGATTATTTTACTTCCTTAAATGCAATTTTTACAAATTCTAGAATTTGAGGGAATTTTCTTACAATAAATATTGCAATCTGAACTATTGCAATATTTCAATGATTTATTATATTAATTATTATACTATATTTCAGTTACAATTATTTGTTACGAGAAATATAGCAATTTGATATAGAAATCTGCTCATTTAGAAATTTTACGACTGTTTTAGTGCCTCACAAAATCAGATTTATTTCATTTCAATTTTAGAAAAGAAATATAAAAATCTGAAAAGTTATATATATATATATATATATATATATATTAAAATTCAGAATGGAAATCGTTTCATGGAATATCTTGTTAATTCATGAAATAAAAGATTCCGTAATATATATATACTAAAGAAAGAACTACAGATTGAGTTTAAAACTTTAAAAAAAGGATTAATATGACATCAAAACTGTAATTGGTGCTTAAAGCTAGCAAGATGAAAAAACAATCAACACAATTATAAATATTTAGCTAAACAAAAACATAACTTTCTTTTTTAAACTTTCAGTGCAAAAATATCCAGTTGTATTATACAAACTTTACATCTACTCAAACGTTTCAGTACCAAACATGTACTGATTATTGGTTAATTTATGTAGAGCTTAGTATCTTCACTGACAATAAAACATATCCATTTAATTCTCAACAACTGTTTCGCTGTAATAGGTTTCTTTCAAAATCGTACCTTGAAATTGAATATAGTACAGCAACTAAATAAAAGACACATGCAATAAGATTTGAGACTGCAACTGGTTTGAATCAGATCAACCTAATCAAAAATTTATTTTAATTATGCCTCAAAAGGAGATGCGAATAATAATAATTTATGTGTACATTCTAAAGACCTATTATTGAGATAATTTCCACAACTCGCATTCTTTTTATTCCAGTCTTTGAAGAGAAACGACCTTTCTATTTAGAGCTAATCGAGATGTAAGATGATGTCCCTTAGAAATGAACATCTTACAGAAATGAAGTTGTCGAAATAAATCATTTTTCAAAGTAGAGCAATCAGAAGTTGATGGTATTAAGAAAAGAAATAATAATAATAAAGAAAGAAAGCATACTCGCCTTCCGTATTGAAAGAAGAAAAGAAAAGAAAAATGTATCGAATCGCTTGAAAGCAAAGTGCGGAATGGCCCATTTTGGAAACCGAAAAGAAAAAGAAAGTGCTATCTTGGATCTTTTGTGGAGAGTTTTTAGAGTGTAATAATTGAAGTAGGAATCAAACGGGAAGAAATTAGCCTTCAATAAGACTTGAAGCAAGCAGAATAGAACAAAAATATCTTTGACAGAATTGATCTGAATTTTATTATGCGGCAGGTACAATTATAAAATATTTCTTTAAAATTAACAAATCGCCGCCTTTGGCGACTAGTTTCTTCCCCATAAATATTGGGAATTTCGTTCTATTGATTATAAGCAATACTTCTCTATCTTAAATTTATAGTATGTAGGTCATAGTTGGTAGAAATGAACTGATTAAATGACTACACTCTTCGACATTTATTTAATATTGATGATCCGACTGATTAAGGGCGTCGTTCTATTATATTTATTTTGTGGCTATCTTTGGATTCGTATATACTTTGTAAGTTTCAATTTATTTTTTGTATTATCATCTGGATTACTTTTCATTGTAACAGTTTTTGATCAAAACTTTTTTTTGTGCTTCAATAAGTAATAATTTCCAAAGTGCTATTGAACTCATAAACTATCCTAAATTATATTTAATTTAATGGTTATATTAGTCTTTTTATTACGACCATCTGGTCGTCAACCAAAAATAATATAATAAATTTATTAATGTCAATCAATTTTGATTAACTATTTCTCATTGCATCAAATTTGAGTGCTATTTTAAAATTATATTTATGCAATAATGTAGAGCATTCTTATTGGTAAACTATTCACGTAAAGGAAAAAATTTAAAGGCAAGTAAAATAATGAATTCTGCAAACATATTAAGGTTGAAAGTTGTATCAAAATTTCATTTTGTGATACTTTGGTTTCATTTTATGAAAGGTGAAGTGACAAGTGTCTGATGAGGATATATATAGACGTCAAAAGTTTTCAAATGAAATAAAAGTGAGCGAAATCAATGCTGTATTTTTGATTGGTGGATCTTTCGTGGTTTTTCACCATAGGGAAAATTTAGTGGAATATTTTTGGGCTGTTGAAAATAAGAGGTGGCTTAAGAAAAGTAACCATTATTAACAATTCTTAAGGATCATAAGTTTTCTGGTCAAATAATGAATAACTGACAAAATCAGACTAGCTGTTACCAAGGTATTAGTTGCTTGGTTTTCTCATTTATTTTAATTATGTAGGTAACGGTAATTTTTGTTATTATTCTATGTATATTTATGTTTTTTTTTTGTGTGTGTGCGTGCATATTTTGTAATTATTACACTTATGCACACTTCTGTGTTATAATCTAAGCTTTGTATTTATAAGCTAAACTAATATAATATGTAATTTCATTTCATATTAAATTAGTTTTCAAATCTATTTGTGTTACGTATATATTTCTGTGATTCTTTTTCTATGGTTAATATGCTGAATTATTATGGGTAGGTGAGTATAAAAATTTTAAATATCTAGCTATTACTTAAACATTTTTAATGTAAACAATGCGCTTTATTTGTTTTAGGACTGGTAGATAATGAATCATCTGACTCATGACATTTGGAGTTTGTTTCTCCAACATTTTTTGAAATATTTAAGGAAAATTACTATTGTATCACACTACGTATTTATTTTGCATTTTGCGGTGAAATAGTGACAAAAATTTAAAAGTCTATTTAATTAATAAAAAATTAACTAAAAATGTGTTTAAAACATTACTATTTATTAACTGTGCTTTCAGATATGCCGTTTGGGGCAACACTAATGAACAACTTTCCCATGTGTTTACTTTTCGAGTAACGGAAATTTTTCTTCTCTTGACTAACAATTGTCTGAATATCTAAGGAATATACATGTTAAATTCCACATTATTTTTTAAAAACAACTGGGCTTCTAGCAATAGCAGATGAGGACAAAATACTATGAAAGATCTATTCAGTATCTGGTAATTTGGAAAGAAAAGCTGATCAAGAAGCTGCTAAGTTTGAGGCAAAATCTGAAAAATTGATTCCTTATTTTGATATTGGAGATATAAGCAAAGTATGTTAACATTCTCTGCTTATATCTTCAACATCTAACTTCGAATTTTGAATTGGAAGTAGGGCTTGTCGGAAAATACATGTTATCATCATGGAAAAATTAAACTTCCTTCGATGAACCAATTGCAGTGGAGTTTTAAATTTTCTGTATGGAACTAACGAACGTCATGCACAGTTTCGGAAAACATTAGGGTTGCTGAACAATATTTTTTTTTTTTTTACTAAAACATTTCTTTTTAACTCAGAAAAAATTTCATCAGCATTTAATTTTTTTTTACATTAAAACTTTTATGTATTAATAATAGTTTTATTTTCTAAACTACAATTTCTTTTTGCTATAAAGGAAACGTTAAAAAAGGAAAATGGAATGTAAAAAAAAGGGAAAAAGGAAATGCGATTTCTCCGATGTTAGGGAAATTACATTAAAAATTTGAAATTAAAAATTTAAAAAAAAGATGGCTTAAAAAATGTATACTATAACTGAAAGTAAATTTTAAAAATACTGTAATCTAATCTAATGAATGTAATACTGTAATCTAATGAATAAAATAATAAGAAGAAGAAAATTAAACAAAAAAAAATTGATTATGTAATAATTAAATTAGCAATAATTAATCATAATTCAAAATAACGATTTCTAAGTGAATATAATTTAAGGCCAAAAACATAAAAGCGCTGTAAAAACAGCAACAAAAAAATTCTACAACAAACTTCAAAATAGATGATAAAATTCATAAGCTGAAATTTCGAGCATTAGAGAAACAAAAAGTTTTTTAAAATTATTGTTAATATCTCATTTTTCCATTTGAATACATTTCTATTTGTTAAATAATGAGGAAATTAAGAAGTTTAAAAGCTATTCACGTAGATTTCTGAGATCAGAAGGAATATATAAATTAAGCAAACGAAAAAATTTCTTTTCCTTTTTAAAAAAAAGATTAGATCTTATTTTGAATATGACAAAATAAATTCAAATTATATATAATATTTTAATATTATATTGACAGTTTCAGAAAATAGACATCTAGTTGAATAAAAATGTCCGAATAATTTAAATTCTATAGTTCCAGTAATTTTCTGAAGTTAAAAGATATTTCCTTTTCTCTCAGAGAACTCTGCAAAAATGCTAATTCGAAAATTTTTTGATACATATTATTTTTTATTAAAAGATAAACCATTATTTTACGAGAATCTTTTTTGATGTTTAGTGATTTTAGACAGATACTCATTGTTAAAAAGAAAACTTTAAAAAAAATTGAAAATATTTTGTATTAGGATTTTTTTGTCCCTGGAGCCAAGGTTTTGACTATGCTGTGCCAAACCAGGGTTAAAATCCTATAAATGTACAAAGTCTAAAAACAGATAGTGTATAAATGTACTTAAAAAAACCAAGTAAGTGCATATAATTTGACAGACTTTAAAAAATGCAAAAATTTGAGCATGCTAAGTAATAAATGTAATGGGGTTTTGAAAAAATAGCAAAAGCTGATTGAAAAGAAAAGAAAGGAAAGGAATAATGTTTAATTTCTCTGACCGATAAAACCTTTTATGGTTCAAATGCATTTCCGTTTATTTTTAGTTACAACCGAATCGTTGCCATGAAATTTTTATAATTAAAAACTTAGTAAGTTAAGATTTTAAAATAATATAGCAGAGTTGCTTATAACTCATACATAAAAAAAATGTACTATGAACTAAATAGATTTGTTAAAATATTTTACTCGAATCTTCCACCATTATCACAATAAAAGCTAAGTTTTCAAAATACAGTAAGCCAATATTAGATAGAAAAAAAAAGTCCTAAATGTTCATTACTCCATTGAGTTATATACTATTTTAACAGCAGCTGTTTTATTTGCTCATTTCAAGACGTGACACTAATCAAGCCCGAAAACACAAACTACAAAGAACAAAGCAACTAAATTTGCCGACGAACCCGTCCATTACAGGCAGCGGGATGCCACCAAATTGAGGACAAACATAAAGCCATTGGACCTGTTTTATGCACCATCTCTTTTTGTTATTATTGTATCTAATGGACATCGGGGCCAGCGGTAGTGTTTAAAAGGATCTCATGGCGTTATGATAGATGGTGTTGGTTTGACACCAGAAATAATCCATCTAGGTAGAGACAGATCGCCTTTGAGCATTGCGTAATGTGGCATTCTCTTCTTACTCGGTTTCCATTGGTGGACGGCATGTCGGATAAACCTTCGTTTTTGCGCAGTTTGTTTTCTTTCTCCATTTTATTATCATAACCCCAGACTTGGAGGGGGTTAGGTCCTTAGGTATATTAATCAATGGGATTTCGGCGAGATGGCTAATAAGACTGAAATGCCCAACGAATGTCTGTTTATCGTTCTTGAATTAGCCGAATACAATGGGAAGGGGAAGTTTTTGTCCTGCTGGAACGATGATTCTTCATGCTTTTTTGTAGCAAACTGAAGGTTCTTGATGAGTTGTCTGTGGACTCTTGTTTTTTGTTCCTTTTGCCCCATATTTAACCTCTGAGGTGGCGCTTCTTTAAAAAATTCTTCGGTTCCGGGGTCTGTTTTGTTTTTGTTATTATTTTAAATCTTTGGATGGTGATGGTGATTGAATTATGCTGAATGTGGATCGGAGATTAAAAATAGTTCCTTGCGGTTCATTGTTTCAAAATGATGGATTGCTGTCAAGTTTTGGAAATCGTTGAAATGCGGTTCATTCATTCTTTTACTTGGTGGACTAAAGGTACAGCCATGTTTCATTCACCTTTAGTACCCTTTTTTAAGGTCAATAAATGGTCTATTTTTGCATTAATTTTCTAAAGATCTTTGAAGGTACAGTTCAAACTCTTCATTATTGTAAGCTAACATTGATCAAAGGTAATCTATTTAAAACGCAGAATGAATTTCTATCTGATAATTAGTGCAATTACTAACATAAATTTTGTTTTGTAAACTCTTTGTATTTCTTTGCCTAATAGTGATGGAGTGGGATAGAGCAAGCAATTAAAAAAATCCATTGTACAAAATTAAAGAGATCTTTCTTTTGATTTTTCAGCAAATGATAACTCAAATAAAGGATTCATTTTCCGTTAGAAAAGCTTTGTTGTAATATATAAAGAGAAAAAAAAATCTCAAATCTTTTTTTTTCCCACAATTGTCAATTTAAAATATACTTTAAATAAAAGTTATTTACAGTACCATTAAATACTTCCCGATTAATAAAGGAAATAATTATATATCAGCAGTGATTCTATTCTTAGATAGTAGGTCAGAGCAATTTTTGAATCAATTTTTATTAACGATAAAAATTAATAAAATTAAAATTCAACAAAAAATTAGAAAAAATTATTGTTAACTGAAAATATCCATAGAAAAAGTTCAATGATTAAAAAAAATAGCAAAAAAAAAGGCAAATACACAATTAAAATATTTGAAAATTTTATCGTTAAATATATAAATATTTCAATAATTTGAGAAACGGTACAGAAATTTGTCAACAAATCTCGATTCAGAAGAGGTAAATTGAAAATATGAGACATATCCGTAAAGTTTCTAAATTCTTCATCGATTTTTTTAAAAAAAATCTAAATAATTACCAAAGAATAATTGTTTCATTAAAGAAAAAAATGCAATTTACTTTTCTCGCAATTTTCAACCATTTCTGAAGACTCGGAGTCAGTTATTTTGATTCCTCTGCTAATCTCCTTTAGCAATCATATTTAAGTAAAAATAAATATAATTCATCATTACAAAAAGTTTCAAATTAATAAAGTCATGTAATTTTGATTTGCCTTACATAGGCTCTGCTTATTATGTAGATGAGCTAATGGAGATATGTTCCTTAAAATCATAGCTCTATTAAAAACTTTTTAAAAAATAAATAACTTTGACATCTCGACTGATACAGACTCTCCTTCAATTTATATGAAAGTCAGAAAAATAAAAAATAATAACCAATTTATAAGATACAATAATATTAATATCAATAAAAATACAAAACAGAATTTTTAAACTGTAAACAATATGTATGTTATATTAAAATAATTACAAGACATTTGCTAGAATATCATGCACGAAACAAGTTTTTAATGTGTAAGGCATTTCAGATCATTTAGCTAATACTTAGATACAATATACACAAAATAAAAACGGATAGTTAATTACCATCTATACTTTTTCTCTATGAAAATAAATAATTAAAAATATAATTTAAAAATAATATCATAATTAGATCAACACTAAATGATTTTACTGACTTAAGCTTTAACGTTGTACAGATTAATTAAATTTTAAAGTACGCTGCAAAATTTACAGGGGAAAAGAAGAGATGTAATGTTAAATCTTTGAATAATATGCCATGATATTTTGTTGTTATGTGACTATGACATTACAAGACTAAATTCTACTACAGGAGCTGATTGTTGTTAACTTTATTCCGAATTGTGTTATAAAACAGCTTTTAGACTAAACGACTAAATTTTCCATAATATCTAGAATTGTTTTTAAATTTTCCAATTGTTTGAAAACAACTTTTCCTCCAGACGCATTTAATCCGTCTCTGAGCCATTTACCGCTTCACACACAGATTAAAATACTTTTCATTCTATTTGGAATACTTTTCTTTTGCAAATTTCAAACCTCAGAATTAAGCTTCTTCAAGGCTGATGTATCATTACAACTATTGTATCCCACATTCTAAGAGCTACACAAAACATGTAGCAACTTGAATAGTTGTTTACCACCAACTTTAAGTATCAGCGCTTACACAGCAACGCAATCGCTTAATGCTGAGCCACACGCTGAGCTCTTAAAAATCCGAGCTCATTGTCCTAACCACTGGGGAGCCACAGATTACTCATGAAAAAAAAAGAATAAAAAATAATAAAAAAGAGCCCGCAAAGTGTTCTAACAGGTAAAGAACACACCTGCAGAAATTCCCTTTCTGAAAAATCGATTCGCGGATCGAGGACAGTTCTTTCGTCAGGAGATAATGAAAGTGTTATTTTTGTAGTTAGCTTCTGAAATATAGCTTATGAAATATCTGTTACATCATATTCTACGAGCTACGAAATTGTATGTTAAGTAATTTTTAATTTTGTAATGAAAAATAAAAGGAATTGTGAATTAGAATTAACATATAAGGGCTCAAGAAGAACAGTGATTTAATTGTTGTAAATTTAACAAGCAGGAGAGGCTTTTCCAAAATTTTCTAGCTTACTCTCTAATAAAGATATTTTCCCAATGAGTGTTCATACAATAGTTATAAAAGATTAACCTTTGGCTTGAATTTAACATTTTAACTGACTCTGGACTTTGATCCTTGGTGAGTTTTTTAACGATATGTTCCTGGCATGCAGTTAAAACGAATTTGTGTTTCAGACTCGTTCTTCCAGCGAACTGAAACAAAAATTTGACATAACACTTAAAGTTGCAAAACCACGTACCGAATTCAATATTTTGCACTTGGCAAGTGTGAGGACCGAACTCGCAATCTGAGGGTTCGTAGCCAAATAAAACGACCACATGATAAAAGTTATCACTTAGTCTTGAGGTTGTTGTCTGGCTTGTAAAGCCTCCACTACAAATGCATTTCAATCATTGCATTTTTGAGCTGTCGCGTTGACATGTTTCTGAAAGTACCGATTGACAGATTTTGCTAAATTTGACAGGCGTTTACACTAAGGACGGTTACTTTGAGTATTCAGTTTTATCTTTCTAATCTCCTTGTTTTGTTATCTTGCTAATTTATATTTGTACTGCCTGACAGATAAAACTCCTTTGAACGGATTTCTTGCAAACTGATAGAAATCGACACATTTGGTTTTTAGCCTTTATACTAAATTTCAGCCACTAAACTTCAAGTTTTGACTTATCTTTCTAGTAGACAGATCAAGAATATTTTCTACAAATATGTTTTTCAAAGTCATGGACGTTTGAAACGTGGATCATTCATTAAAATTGTGAATTCAAACTTTTTGACGATTTCTATACTTTCTCAATGCTTCACATAAGAGTAAGTAAAAATATATAGAATTACAAAGATTTCACTATGAAAATTATTTAAAATTTCAAGAGATAAGATCTTTTTTCTTTAATTTACCTTTTTTACATTATTAAATGTTATTTTTTAAAATTCTAATTTTTGTCAAAGTCTTCTTGGGAAAAAATCAATCCCGATGCATAATTTTTTGCTCCAATTTGGTATGATCATTTCACGATATATTTTGTAGAGAATGGTCATCTTTATTCAAAATATTTTCCAATTATTCTAACACTTTATAATATGAAAATGGGGGGGAAATTATATGATATTTATCAATTAATTATATATTGATGGATATATTTCTTAAAAGCTGAACAGAGATAGAAGTATCCAAAGAAGATTTTGAAATTATTTTAATGATTCATGACATAAAGAAACTGAAAACTCTATAACATTTATCTATTAAACATTATTTAATCAAAAAAATGAGTGCTTTATAATGTGAAAAAGATTTGAAAATTCCATGATATTTATTAGTAGAAGATAAAATAATGAGATTCAAAAAGATTTGGTAGGAAATAAAGCTTATTCGGAAAGATTTTCAAACATTAATTTTTATCACATGAAAAAAAAATTGAAAGTTTCATGATATTTGTCAGCTGTTTAAAGATTTTGTGATTATTGAGATTATTAAAGATTATTTACATTATTTAAAGATTGAAGAGAAACGCAGTTTATTTTTTAGTTCAGGAACTAAGT
>JAPMOQ010042254.1:430918-452173 GCA_026543055.1 Argiope trifasciata | reverse complement strand
TATATATACATATATTGTATATGCTTATAATTTTTACACAGTTTTTTTATTAGTTTCCTTGACCTGTTTTCGACTGATTATTTTAAATGATTTTGCTTATTTTCTTAGTGTTTGATGCAGTTAAAATTAAACATTGTTAATTAATCGATCTGCTCATTATGAATCTGAGAAAATTTTGTGTAAAAATTCTTAAGATATTACATATATTAAGAAAGATATTCTTTAATGCCCATAAAGTTTAAATACTCTGAGACTTTGTTATCAGTAATCACATTATTAAAAAATGCTTTGTTTCAGTAAAAAAAAGCTATGATATTAATTGCAGTTTAATCATTACCACTTTAATTTAAAGTATAAATTCTACAGGAGCTAACAGAAAATTAAAGGTGCATATTACGTTTTGGCTGAAGACCTTTATAGTATTATGAGTTAATTACATGACTATCAAAATTTAAAGTTTAAAAATATTTTGATAAAGAAGCTATTACAATAGCAATTACATAAAATATTTAATTATTAAAATTTTAACTATCATTAAGATTGGCAATTTGTTAAGGCTGCTAACATTAAATAAATGTCAAATGATAATAACAATATTAATGAAAATAATTCATTTTTTGAAATTAATAATAATTTGAATCAAAATTCAAAATGATCAATTCATTGTCTTTATTTGTTTTACTTAAAATATGTACGGTATATTGAAAATAGCTGCATGATTAAATCCACATAATAATAAAATAACGTATTTATTATTATTTATTTAGTATATATTATTATTTATTTAAAGTACCATTTTAGTTTTAAAAAATAAAGGCTTTATTCTATTTACATGATTTTTTCTAAATTTAGTCTAATTTTTCTATTATCTGCAACTTATCTTTGATGAAGGGAAACTACCTTAAATTTTATACATTTTGGGTCAAAATAATTGTAGGTCGTGTGAACTGTGTAAGACAACTAAGATATTTCAAATGAAGAATAAATGGAAATATCAATTAAAATGTATTAATGAGATGCATGAAGACGTAAAATGTAAAACAAATTTATTTTCTTGACACGTCAGAATCAATTTTAACTTTATTTTCATTATTACTGTACAAGAATTGGAATAAAACGCTCTATCTTATAGTTTTCATGATCATTTTGGGTTTGGGATTAAAAAAAAAAGCAGAAAATTAAATTATTTTATGTAATTTGTTATAGTTGGTATCAATCAAATTTAATTATAACATTGCATTTAAAAATTCGTTTAATATAGTACTTTTAAAGTTGTGGAAAAGTAATTTAAAAATGTTAGTATCCAGAAAATACCCCCTTTTTTGTTAGTTTTTGGAGTTTTAACATTTGAAATATTTAACCGAAAACAAATAATAATTTAAAAACTATTTTTTATAATTCATCATTAATTAGCTAGACATTTAAAAATTATTTTGGGTCGATGCAAGGTTTTCTATAAAGGTAAGTGGCTATGTTGAAAAGTTGTTTTTTTTTGTGTGCAGTAATAAGGAATTTTTAAAATTTAATATTATTAATGTTTGTATTTATTGATAAAACTATTAAAATTCTGTTTCTTAGTCTGTTTTCTAGGAAGTTACACTGATTTTTATATTCTCGTTTATATAAGCTTTAGCTCTATTTTTATATCTTTAGATAGTATTCTCTTAACTTCTTACCTTTGATTGAATTTTCTTAAGAAAAAGTCTTATAAATTGAAATCTAATGCATATTTTTTTTGTTTAAATTTGGTGTAGTAATTTCTCAATATATTCTGTATTTTCTGAATTTGAGAGTAAATAATTTACTTATTTAGAAATATCTTATGGTTGTTTTAGTGCTCAGCAATGCGAAAAAAAAAAAATTGAAAAATTCGTATTATTTATCAATCGAATCCCAATATTTAAATAGACATAGTCAGGAACTAGATTCAAAATGTTAAACAAATCATTTAATACACCTCTAAAACAGATTTTTGCTTCATGATACACTAAAGCCAAGAAAAGCACTTTACCCCAAATTTTTATTAAAACCCATTGTCACTTAACTGACATACTTTGATTTCATATTTTTTTTCAATGTTTTTAGGAAAATATTTAAATATATAACTATTTCGAAAGTTTTTTTTTCAAATAATTAACTCTGAACGTAGTCGAATTCTTTTAAAGAAAGGAAATTTTTTTTAATGTCCTACTAGTATATAGAGATTAATAAGCCTTATTTGGCATATATGTATATATTTCTTAGGAAAAAAAAGCAATCAATAAAGAAGCATTTTTAAATTTTAGTTCGTCCCCCTTTACAGAGTTTCCGGCGTACTAAATCCCTCCGCAACAAAAATACCTGCCTCCATGGCTCCTATATACCTTTCCGACGTGCGTCGACTGAAACGCTAATAGCCGAGAGAAAGCTCGCAACTCCATTAACGACCTTTTGACCTGCCCACGGTTGCAGTCAGGTGCTCCCTCCTCCATCCCCTTCACAAACGAGGGATCTCCAAATCCTCTTTCCGTCCGTCTGTCCTCCTGCCTCCCTCTCCCGTCCTTCTATAATCCAAATGGATTCCGAGAGCGCACAGATTCAACCAGTAGGCGTGTATTATGATGATGGTAAAGGAACATTAACATTTAAAACACAGGAACAAACAAGGCGAAGCCATTAATACGCCTGTCAACTTTTTGTTTCGTTCTTCTGCTCAAACCAGAACACGGATCTCTGATTTCTTTCTTCTCGGTGATCTTACCCATTAAGTGATTTCTTAATACCAAAAGGCCGTTTACGTTCCGTCTCTGCTCAATGTAAGCGGATTGCTCCGTATTAAGTAGTTTGTTTTTAAGACATAGAGAGTCGGGGATTTGTGTTGTTCTTCATTTGTTTTAATGGGGTGGGTGAGCAGCAGAAACAAGAATGTTTAATCTCTTCTCGAGGATTGGAGAGGTTTATTGAGAGTCCTTAAGAAGTTTTGGAATGCTTATGATCAAGTCCTTGAATAAAAGAGTTTTTCTGGGGGGTGGGAGAGGAGAAATTGGGAGGAAGAAGAATCTTTTCGCTTTCCTTCTGTCTGTAAGGAAAGTAACCGATAAACAATCTGTTTCACAAATCTTGTTTTTACGAACAACGGCTCGTATCTACTAAATACGACTACGTAATAAACATTGATAAGACAGATTTGAAAAGAGAGAAAGGAAAAAAAATCATAATAATACAAGAGGATTAAGTGTTTTTCTTATGGAAAGGGGATTTACTGCCAGACAAGCTTTTATTCCTTTTAAATAATCCTTAAGCGCAAGAAATTGAGTTAGACTTTTTATGTACCTGTTTTTTCTCTCATTTTCGTTTAAAGGATGGAGAGTTTAGTGGCATAAAAGTTTTGATAGTAAATCGATTTATTTTCATCATTAGGAAAGGAAAAATCGTGATTATAAATAAAAGTTGTTCAAGTTCGCATTTTGATTTGTTAATGTTTTGATAGGATTTATTTCTTAATATTGTTCCATAATCTTTTAGGGATATTTCAATCTTCATGCTAATACCGTTTATTCATTAATGTTGGCATTTCTTTCAAAAACGATAGGGAAATGAAAATTGGCAGAGAGTTTTAAGAATATTGTTCCTTAATCTTTTAGGCATATTTCAATCTCTCCATTGATACTGTTTATTCATTAATATTGGCCATTCTATCAAAAACGAAAAGGAAAGGAAAACTGGTAAAGAATTAAAGATTTAAAAAATACTAAATGCCGTAAACTTATTCGTTGTTTGGATACTGAGGAATGAGACAGCTTTATAGCAAGATGATTTAGCAGAAGGCTAAAATTCCTAGTTTTTTTGTTTGCAGTTTTAACCGAGCGCAATGTATACAAGCACTTTTGAACTTTTTTTGATAGCACGTAATTTTTGTATTGAATTATAAGACAACAAGACATATAAAGTTACATTAAATAGGATATCAGAAATATTGATTGTTTAATTTCAATTAATCTTTTATGCATGATAACTTTTACAAATTCACTATTCTCTCATCAAAGCAAAGAACAAATTTAGACAAAAATTTTGAAAATTAGACAAAATATTATTTTAGCAGCTTGCTTGGATTTTGAAAAAAAATATCCAGTCTTAATTGGTATAGATCCTATTTTGAACGATATCAAAATGAAAATTTTAAACCAGATCTCTCTCTCTCTCTCTCTAATAAGCTTTTGACCAGTAGAAAGAAATTTGAATCCTTTAATGTTAAAAATAATTTAAATGATTCAAGTTAATGTTTTAAATGATTCACATTAAATGCTTACAAAGCGTGTAAGTTCATCATCAGATGCATCGAATTGTAGTAATAAATCTCTCGCCTTTCAAGCTCAAATTGCGCACTATTTTTCTGTCTAATACAGCTCAGTTATGTCACTAATTCTCCGGAAATACACATGTTTGTTAAATGAGGACAAATCGTAATATAAAGCTCTTCAGAACATTCTTAAAATATTTTAAGGAGCAATACAACCTATAAAAGTTTTGACTAAAATTATTAACTACTCGCTATTATGCAATCCTGCTCAAGGTATCATTTTATAGATTTCAAGTTTAATACGGAAAACTGCACATTAATACGTAAAATTTGTTATGGAAAACTGAAATAGCCTTGAATATTTACCTTAAAAGCTGTTTATAACATAATAATTAACTGTTATAAAATTTTAATTAAAATATTTTTTCTAGCAGCTTTGCATAATAATGTTCACATCTTAAATGCGAATATTCAAGTAATTATTTATTGCTTAAACGTGGTCATTTGAGAAAACAGCAAATTAATTAGTTATTTTATTTTAATATATTTTAATAGTACATTAATAAATTTTTGAAATGAATAAAGGATTCTGTATTTTCAGGTTAATGAGAGGAAATTTGATTGAAATGGATTCAGCCTTTTAAGTTCTGAAGCAAGTCATTTCGTAGCTCATAGAATGCAAACCAAATACTTATATCCTCTTCATATCACTTCTACAACATGAGTATCTAGGTTCTTCGTAATTTGTGAAATTTCTTTCTGATGTAATTTTTAAAACAGATGGCTTTAATTTGAAGTTCAATAATTCGGAAACTAGTGAGGTAGCATTTATGAAAATATTACGAATGTAATAACAATATGAAATAACAATAACAATATGAAATAAGTAAAGAAAAGACACCCTATATACTACCATTATAGAATTTTAGTACTATTTTTACTGAATTTTTACGAAATTTTACTGAAATGGATTCAGCTTTTTAAGCTCTGAAGCAAGTCATTTCGGAACACACAAATGCAAACCAAATCCTCTTCGTATCACTTCTACAGCATGAGTATCTAGGTTATTTGTAATTTTCGAAACTTATTTCCGATATAATTTTTATAATCGATGGCTTTAATGTGAAGTTCAATAGTTGTGAACCTGGCGAGGGAGCATTTATGAAAATATTGCGGAACATAATAATAATAAGGAAAAAAGAAAGATAAGACACCCTATATCCCACATAATACCCATTTTTATAGAATTTTACAACGATATTTCTATGTATTTGATAGTTCTTAAATTTTATCGGAAATACAATTTGAAACGTTGCAAAAGTACTTAAATATCATTTTCAACATTACTGTACTTGATTCTTTTTCATTTTTTAAAGTTTATGAAACGCTTTTATCACTTTTTGTGATAATCTCAAAAAATCTGATGTTTTCACTTTGAACAAAATGAGTTATTCAGAATTAATATGCAGCATATCCACTTAATAATGGATTTTTATTGTAATTAGGATTCTAATTAGAAATCATCTGCCCCTTATATTACGTAATGTATTCATTTCTGAAATAGGTTTTTTAATTTTCTAATTCTATATACTATAACAAAAACTATTTAATGCAAGATTATAGATATTAATTTTCTCCCCAACCTTTTTCCAAGACTGAATGTGGAGCAGTATGTTCTGAAATATCCAATTCAGGCTTTTTCCTCTTATACGCTCTCTACGCTTATGAATGAAATTCGCATTATTTAGTATAGACAAATCGAATATTTCTTAGGCAGTATGAAAGGCAAAAAACAATGGCTTGATTTAAATATAAAATGCATAAATTAATTATTAATTAACTTCGGTCTCATCAAGCTTTCAGAAATAAAAATAAAGCTCAAAATTATTATTAATAGATAATTTCATCAGCTGGAGGTTTTTCCATATTTTTTTCAAAAAATGGTTCTCGAATATTTTGGTTTGGAAATAATCAGAAGTTTAATGAAATACTTTTTAATCTTTTTTTTTTATTTTTCCTACTATATATAAGTTAATTTTTAACTAAAAACTTTAGACACGAATAATTTTTTTAACAATGCGGAAACCAAACTTGTTTTGCCAACCTAATACAACTGTTTAATCAAAAATTAAATTCATTAATATAATGATTTCATTTTTCTTAAAACTATTCCTAAAAACTACCAAAGAAATTATTTGAAATGCATTTCCTTAAGCTAAATTTAATTTCATTTAGAGGTGCTTCAAATCAGAATTTTCGCCACTACATTTTTACAAATGTCATAATTGCATTTCATAATTTAATTATGCTACCTTAAGATTGTTTGCCTTTACGACATTAATTCTTTTTAAACACTTCGCGGGAAAACTTGAAAAATTAGCAAATAAAAGAATCTTTCGAAACATTCCAATTTTATTAATTATTTTTACGTTAAATTGTTTTCTCACCTTTTTTTACATAAATTTTATTTCTTTTTTGTTTAATTATCATTTTTTAAGTTACACAAATTCTTTAAAAGAGAATCTTTCTAATTTTTTAATAATTCGAAAGCTAATTTATTCTAAAAGGCCTTTGAATATTTTTAACGTAAAATATTAACGTATTTTCCCATCAGCACCTCTAAAATTGTCATTAGCATCGGAACATTATTAATTTTGAGCAACAATGTTTGGAGTTTAAAATTTTATGTAAATTGCAGTTGGATGAGTTTAATACTTTTGGTCTTGTCTGTTGTATATTAAATATGCTCCAAGAAAATTTTAACACCTTCATTAAAGTTCAAGCTTCTTAATTGACTTTTCAGCTAAGTAATTAAAACTGAAGTTAAGAATATAATAAAATATTCCAGGAAAATTTTAAGTAAGATCGCGAGCGAGATTAAAATTATATCTCAATATTTATAGTATTGGGAGAAGCGCGAAAATTTAATTATGAAGATTTCGTGGAAAAGCCTTTCGCAGAAAATAGAGAACCCAGTACCTCTAAAAATAAGTTAAGTTGTTTTTCATTTTTGCAAGCTAAATTTTTAATTAAAAACATTAAAATTTAATTTTGAAAGAGTAATTATTTTCAAAGCGTGACTCATATTTACAAATTGCTTATGCAAATGATAACAAGTTTAGAATAAAATTTCATTTAATATTTAAATAAAATTGTGATATCTGTGCTTTTATTCATAGACTATACGACTGCTAAAAGCATGTGAATAAATTTTTATATTTTGTTTTATGTATATCAGAAACGTAAATTCGAAACTGTTAATGGAATTTTATTAAAATTCTTAACTACCATCTATTTATTTTATTCCCATTAAAAAAAAAGAATAAACTGCATATTCTTTCCTGTTAATTTTTAAATACATTGAAAAAGTGAAATCTGATATCTGGATTAAATATTATCCACTCGTCTTACCATCTTTAATTTTTATTTGGTACTGTGTTAAAAGTTTCAATAAATTGTAAATAATTTAATTTATTTACAAAATTAATCCAAATATCTTAGTTTCACTTATATACTTTAATATTCGAGTCTGAAGCAATATGAGAGTTATTTTGACATGTACTTTATAATTTTGAGCAATGGATACGTAAACAAAGATGATATCCAAGCCGGAACTCATACTCAATTTTTCACTCTGCATAAATGAAATAACATTTGGTCCCTGAATATTTGTGTGTCTTAGACCCTCTTATTCGGCGGTTTTATTTTGGGGGAAATAATGACCCGCAGCTGAGACCTAATCACTGTGTTATCTTTTTCCAATAATCTTGAATAACCTGATTTTCTAATAGATATTATTTTTTATTTCTTATCTAAAGTAATTTTTATAGTAAGACAGGGCTTATAAAAAAAGATATAATTTTAATAAAAAAGATAAATAATTTTAAAGACTATTACAAAAAAAAACTAATGTAAATTATAAATTTATTTTTTTGAAGCTCTGTTGTACTGATCTCCACTATTTGAATTGAATTTTGGACACAAAAAAATGACAAACTTGGAAAATACTATGGGATGCATGAACAATGTTTTTAATACGTCTATTTGCATCTTTCAGATTATTTTCTAGCGATATTAATAACGCATATGCATTTTGAATTGTTCATATTTGATTTAAGTTTTATCTATGTCTATATGCATCGAATCAACACATAAATGTATCTGTGATTTTTGAAACTTTTACAGCATTTGCAATTCTTCACCTTATTGTTTACAGAAAAATCCATTCTGTGGATGTTTGTTGTAAATCATAAATAAACATTCCGATCCCCTCAAAGGTATATGAAAATTTTGAACGATCAGAGCATTGTGACAGCTTAGCAAAAACTATGATTAAATGCATTATTGGTCATGGCAGTAGGTTCTGTCACCGGTAGTTATCACATCATTTCATCACTCTGTCAAAACATCATTTTTGGTATCCGTAGTAAGAACCTACCACCATACAACCATTCACAATTTTACGCCAGATTTGCCGGGCAAAGTGAGTGCTCAAATTCCAATAAAGTGTATGGTGAATGTGAAACCAATAAGCTTATGGTGAAATTCTGAAATGGGAAAGGAACTCCAAAATTTGATAGAAATCTACAAATTTGTTATGAAGTTGTTGTGAAATCTCGTTCGATTAGCTCCAAGTTTCTTTGAGTTATTATGCTCTCAAATCAGCAGGCGGGCAGACAAACAGAATTCCAAAAATACATTTTTCGGATTCGGGGAGTTCTGTAACATGGTCTTAAATTTGATTATTTTAAAAATTAAAATATTTTTTCTTTGTCTTTCAACTATATATGGAAGGTAATAAAAATTAATAGGAATTTCTTGATGAGAGTTATTCTACTAAAAGTATTACACGTTAATATATTTTAAAATTTAAAACAAGGAATATAGTATAATACAAAAGAAATTTGTCTTTTTGTTTTGTTTTGTTTTGCAGACTATTGGTAAAGAACGGTTACCAATAGGAACTTTACTGATTTTTCAAGGAAACTGAAAATTAGGTTGCTTTTTTTTATTAACAGTCTATAGAATTATTTTATAGGATTCTTGTACTCATAAAAAGTTAATTTTTCCTATCTATCCAGTAATTCCAAACATTGGCTAACTTGATATGGCAAAAATAAATAAATACATAAATAAACCATTAAAATGGAAGCTAATTTGCTGGAGGGAGAAAGAGAAATCTTTATTATTGCAACATATTTATCTTTAAATTTCCATTGCTATAATAACTATGTTGGTGGAAGAATAATCTAAATATTTCCTTCTTAATCATTTGTAATGAGTGCATTTAATAATTTAAAAAAATTTCTAGAGTATATTAAAAAAATTTGTAATCACTGATTGCTCGATATTATCTGAGAAGGCCTTTTCAAATTTCATTTATTTCTCTGAAAACTCTCAAGCTTTTTTTAAAATTTAGCACACTTTTTTATCGAAGAATTATTCATTCGTATATTCATTAATTAAAGTAAATTTAAATTAAATTACATGTTTAAGTTAGTGCGCTTTTCTTTGTCTTGTCATAAAAAAAGTTTTAATTTCTCCGCTCTCATAATTGTTTATTCGTTTTTTTTAATAAACGTATTTATTGAATATGTAGACAATTATATAGCTATGGAACAATCCATGAAATCAAGTAAGTACGAAAACTTATTATTATTTACTATGGTAATTTTCTTTTTTTATAGAATGATTTTAAACCGATAAATTAGAAATTCTGTGCTACATATGGATTATCTGAAGTTAGATTAAAAAGATTATTTTTGCAGAAAATTTGAAAAATTGTGGCATTTTTTTACTAAGCTGAAAACAGAAATTAAGAAATACGGTTGTTTTACAGTTTAGCTAATTTTTATATAATATTATCATTTCCTCAAATTCTTTATTTAGACTTCACAGCACAATTCATTTGCCTGTTATTGGAAAAAATCGCAGTAGAAAGTATTATCATCTGTGATTTTAACTTTTGAAACTTGCTTCGCAGAAATATGGCTTTTACTCAATAATTTGTTATCCATGTGAGAAAAAAAAAGTTTGTTTTTGCCTTGAACTTCTAACAACGATTGGTCAAGGCCTTTCAAAAAGTTTAAAAAAGTCTAAGAAAATAAGGAAGTTTCTTTAAAATTCTTTTATTGAGGTAAAGATCTGTTGCTTAATAAATCTTATTTTTTTAAATTTATTATAAATGAACTCTTTTTGTTATGCAAACTAACTTATTTTCCTATTGCCATTTGGAGAAATTTTCTTTTTTAAAACCTAGGCGAATCAGTTGTGAGATATGCTTATAATTTTAATTAAGATAATTTCATAGAGTTTTTACAATTTTGGTTTCAACATAAATAAGATCACGTAAAAAAATTTGTAGGCTCGACTAAATAAATAGAGGCCATTTTGTAAAATGTATTGGTAATGAAACAAAATATAATATTTAGCACAAAATATTTGGAATAACTTATTAAAATAGCAATTTAAAAAGTAGAATATTTAATAAATTTCCATTTATTTATCAAAAATTAATTTTTCATTTTCATTTTTTTTTCTCGAACTTGTAGTTGCTAAAAATTTCTCCTTCACAGACGGGATCGCAAATAAAAAAATTAAATAAACTCTGCTATATGTAATTTATAATTAAAAATTAATGTTTAAATTATGTAGAAGCGTTTCAATCCAATTTTAATTTGCATTATTGCATGAGAATATCAGTTTTTTTACAAAGTGCTAATCACATTCAAGGTATTAAAATGTTTATGAAACATTAATAAAATTCATAGTCTCATAAATAAAATTAATCACATTAAATTTGCAAATAAATTGTTTTCCCCGAATTTTCAGTTTTATTTATTATTTTTTAAGTTGCATATAGCTTGTTTTTCTATCTTTATTTCTGAATAAAATAATCTCCGATCTTTTTTTAAAAATTTGTTTAAACAGATGAATATTTCAGAATTTGAACAATTTATACTGACTGATATTCTGTACTGACATTTTACAAAAGGTAGTGTTTGAAAAAAAACCCTACTTAAATATTTTGCAATTTTTTCATTAATGATCTATATACACTTGTTTATTTGATAAAAAAGTATCATTTTGGAGCATTTTATGTTTGTAATGAAAGCCATTAAAATGGCTGTTATGGTAAATGACAGTCGTATAAATTATTTAAATATTCATTAAGTGATTTAAAAACTTTTGTCAGTGCTTTTTATTTATAATATACATTTAAACATACCTAATTGCTTATTACAATGAAAACAGTTGAAATGAAGAAAATGGAAGTTAGATATAACATTATTTCTTGAATAATAAAATAAGTGATTATTAATTGGTGTTTTTTATTTATGATATAAGGTGCATATATATAAGCATATTTAAGATGTATTAATATTCAATAAAAAATCAGGCAGAAAACTTATAAAAGTATTAATTCTTTGGATAAGATGAATATAATTTTTCCTTGCAACAAGAATATGATATTCCAATCCAACTTATTAAGGAAACGAAAATATTATTAAGCAAATATTAAAAACAAGAAAACAATGAACAAAAGCCAAAAATTAAAATATTTCCCAAGAAATATGGAAACAAGTAAAAACATAACATTACTAGTTACCAGAGAGCAAATATTCAATGGAAATTTGATAAGAACAATAAAAAAAATGCAATGTCTCTAGAGACGAGTTTTAAAGCTGTGTCTCCACGTCTTTCTCATTTAAATTTGTTAAATTGCAACCATATCTATACTCCTATCGTCTAACAGAAATAACAAACCTTACAACCAAACCACAAACTTCATACACTTAAAACTACAGCAAAAAAAGATAAAACATGCTCAACATAATGCCATGAGTAATTTGCCCATCAAGGTTCAGCTCACTTCTATTGGTTGCCATTCAGAAACTGTCTGACAAATGGCGACTAAGAGCAAAGATACAACGAAAAGAAACGTGACAAAGAAAAAGGTGAGAGCTGGATTCCGAGAATCAGCAGAAACCATCCAAGGAATGACCACTGAACAAGAAGATAGAGGCAACTATGTTTCGTGTTGAAGACCTATAATTTAGCTCTGCAGTGTTATTTTGCACTTCGGAAGATCTGAGTGCAAACCTGTCAAATTCGAGCAGGACTTGTCACTTTAAGCACTGGAGAGGCGGCAGTGTCTTTCTGTAGGCACTGAGAAAATTCAGTGGTGCGAAAGGTTCGTGAGGAGGGGAGGGTTGCCACTCATTGAAGATCCCTGCCCCCTCGTTTTCTGCGCCATCACACCCAGAATGATGCCCCCATTGACAACGCTAATGGCTCACAGAAGGAAACGCTACCTCAGAAAGGTGGCAAATGTCAGTTCTGAAATGGAGGGAGGGAGTGAAACGTATTCAAACAGACGTGTTCTTTTTGAAACTTATTTCCATCCCACAGTGGTGTCCAAGAAACCACAATCTCGTTTTCATCTTTTTATTTAATACTCAGGTTGGACTTCTTTGTAAGGTCTATGTAACAGATTAATCACAATTCAAATAATCAATTTAATTACTTATATAAAATGTATTTTATATTGTTTCTTCCACATCAAATCATAACTAAAATATTTATTAAAAACTTAATTTCATATTCTATTCATCGATTATTTCTCTTTTTAAAAAAATGCTTCAACAACATTTTTTTTTTTTTTTTGAATTCCTGTTACCTTTTAATGCTTTCATAATTTAGAATATCTGTTATATTTTGCTGTTATTATTAGAGTTTTATTCTAAATTTTCAAAATAATGCTCCACATACATATTTTATTGATTTTGTTAATATAATTTTATGCAGTTTGTTCATGCATTACTGCTTCAATATATTCTGTTTCCTGTTTTATTAAAATAATAAAAAATTAGAATTTTTTCATTGAAAAAAAAAGATCAATTTCACTCATACTAATTTAATTTTTTTCTTTGATATCGTGATTGCCTTTGTATCATTAAAAAACTGTTTTCCAAAGTATGAATCAACAATTAAATAATTATTCTAACTTCGGTTTTAACATACATTTAAATAATATCATAGGATACATTATTCTCAATGTTTTTTCCAATGAAATCCGAGGTGAGAAATATTGCGTTATTTAAATTTCGAGTCATGTCTGACATTTTAAAATTACCTATACTTAAGACCTATTTAAGACTTCTAATAAAATATATAATGAATCTATTACAATCTTTTACTTCAGATTTTGAAAATATTATTTAATTTTCTATAGTCTATATATAATTTTAAAAATATATCTCAAGTATGAAGTTGTATTTTTCTCCTAGAAAAGAGGCAGTTGTTTTTGATTCACTGATAATAATGTTGCCTATCAGAAAATTAAAAAAAATAAAATGCAATACAAATAATTAGTTGAAAATTTTAAATCTTTTTTCAAGAAAATACTAAAAAGTGCACACATTTTTATTTATAAATAATTTGATAGGTATAACCATCTATAACATAAACATTAATATGAAAAAAAACTCTAATGCCACCTAATAAAACACACAAACCAAGCAAAATACTTAAATAGTAATTTAAATTTTTAATTTAATTAAAAGCATTTTTCTTTCTCTTGTTTTCAATTTTTATTAATGTTCGGAAACTTGGATTCTCTCAGTAATCTGTTGACATGAAATATATAATATATTTCATCCAATACATGGAAATCTGAAAAAGAAAGAATTCAAAGAAATCATTCATATCTCTCATACATAAAAGTGACAAAATTCCATTTAATAACATTCCAAAAAAAGTTAAAGGAACTCTCAGAAATAAATAAATAATGTAAATCATTCTAAATTTCTACATAAAAATTACATTTAGGGTTAGTTGTAATTGTATCAAAACAACTATTTATAATAAGAATTCAATGATATTTTTAGGTTAGTTTTTAATAAAGTTCATTTCAATGAATTTATGTTTGAAGGAATCTTCATAAGAGCAATATCTATATCAATATATTATATATCTGTATGTATATATCTTTGAAGAAGGGACTATGTAGTTCACTATAAGAGGAATTATATTTATAGTATAATATTATACTATATACTATAAATTATACTATATACTATAATATATATTATACTATAAATTATATTATATTTATAGTACTAATAATTTGTCTCGACAAATTAATAAAAAAGTAGTCAAATCTTATTAATATAATACATAGGAATAAAGTATTTGCCAAAACATCAAAATTAAAATGAATTACAATATATATAACAATTTTCATGCTTCTTCTAATTTGAATAAAAAAATATGTGCAGGAAATTGAAAATTATAAGCATAGTATAATTATTTTTTGTTTGATATAAAAAGAGCATATGAAACGTGATAATTCAAGTACGTTTAAATCTATCATCTAAAAAATAAAATTGATAAAAAAAACTAATAATTTAGATCACAATTATTTTTTCATCCTATTTGATTTCAACATACAATTAAATAGAGAGGAATTTTCGATGGAAGCATATGATTTTTAAGAAGAATTTTCAAAATAGATGATCTAGTATATATTTTTTAAAAATATATCATCGTTTAATTTTTTTTTTGAAAATATTATGGAAGAATAAATTTTATGTTAATGCTGCCTATATTTCACTTATAACCTTTATTTATAACAAAGTGTATGTATGCTGGCACTCTACACGCCAAACTGTTTGAACTACAGATACAAAACAACACACAAATATACTTTGAAAGGTTGAAATATACACTTAGTAGAGTGACTTTTTTGAATATTTAATAATAAGTTCAAATTTTTAAAAAATAATAGAAATTCTGGTTTTTTTCTTAAAACCCCCGAAAATATTATGCACAAAGCTAATTTTTACACCATCTTAATGTTCGAAAATTTTTTTTCAATGATACCAATGTTTTAATCTTTAAATTAAGTTTCTATTTTTTATTAATTTTTATTAAAATATCTTAATCGTATTTTGCAATAATTTTAATTAAAATAAAATTTAGAATGCATTAATACGTTATGAATGCGTTGGAAAAATTTGTTTTCATTAGCATATTGCCATCAAATTGACAAAAATTCAAACTGAAAGATTAAATTAACTCTGACTGCAAGTTAATTTTAGAAAAATGGAATGCTCGGCATGTACTTGTATGAAATGGAAATACATTTGTGATAAAGCGTAATATTTTCTTTAAAAAATAGTCAATGCGAGAAAAAGTTTTCTGTGGAGTTTTAAGATAACTATATTATTAATTAAATAATTCAGTGCTATTTAATACATACATAGTTTACTATATACAATTTATATTAGATTTCTGTGCTAATTAATAATAATTAGAAATAAAAACGTTCAGAAGGATTAAATGAATATACTTGTGTTATATTTCTTAGAAACATGTATTCATAATTGATCACATTCATCTTAGAAACCACTTATTAATATTCAAATTTATACTATATTTGTATATTCGTAGATACTGTAAAAACTCCTCATCTTAGAGACTGCTGATCAACATTTAAATTCTTATTATATTTCCATATCAGTTAACAAAAATAAGAAATAAGAAGGATCCTAGCTATAAATGAACATGTCTCTTTTTAATTTGTCATATTCACCTTTGATTCTTATTTTCTTTATATCTCCATAGTATTCCTTCGAACATCGCCTAAGAGAACACTTATCACCACTTAGATTGTTATTAGATTGTCTATAAAATTATAATAATGATTAACAATGAGATAAAATGTTCATTGCATTACAGGAATATATGTCTTTAATATTTCTTTATAATTGATCTTTATCACCTAAGAGACTTATCTTATCAGCAATAGAATTTTCATAATAGTTATATTTTAATTATCAATAACCAAAAATAGAAATGTTCATATGGATTAAATGAAAATACTTCTGTAATATTTCTTGAAATACATTTATTTATAATTGCCTATATTTACCGAAGAGATTGCTAATAAACATTTCGATTTTTATTATATTTCTATTTTAATTAACAATAACAAGAAATAAGAATATCCATTGACCTAAATAAACATTTAAACATTTCTTTATAACTATCCATATTCAATTTGGATACTTCTTTTCTTCGCTTCACCATAGTATAATCTCGAACTTTTCATCTTAGGGACTGCTTATAAACACTTTAATTCTTATTATATATTATTTTTATTGTATCTATCTTATTATATATTATTATTATTATATCTATCTTATTATATATTATTCTTATTATATCTATCTTACTATATATTATTCTTATTATATCTATATTAACTAGCAATAGTCAGAAATAAGAATGTTCATATCACTAAATAAACATATCTTTTAAACATATCTTGATAACTGATCCTATTCACTTTAGAGATTGTTTATCAACATTCAGATACATATTACAATTATCTATTAATTAGCTATAATCAAAAATAAGAATATTTAAAGCTCTAAATAAACATAGTTCGTTAACATATGTTTTTATATGGCCACATTCACTTTAGATGCTTCGTTTTACCACAGTATACACCCAAATTTAACACTGAATGACTGCTTATAATGCTTATTAACATTTGGATTCTTATTTTATTTCCATATTAACTAGCAATAATCAGAAATGAGAACGTTTATCACACTAATGGAGCATGCATCTTTGAATTTCTTTGCAACTGATCATGGTCACCTCAGATACTGCTCATCAACATTCATATTCATGCTGTATTTCTGTATCAATTAGCAATAATCAGAAATAAGAACTCCATATGATTAAAGGAGCATGTGTATTTAAATTTCTTTATAACTGATCATGAACACCTTAAAGATTGCTTATCAACATTAAAATTCTCTTAATAATTATGTATCAATTGGTAATAAATCTGAAATATAAACATTCATGGAGCGTAATGATAACATGCCTCTTTCACATGCCTTTTAACATTTCCTTGAAATAGACTAAAATTAACTTAGGGACTGACTACTTATCAACATTCAGATTCTTTTATAATTCTATGTAAATTAGTGATTGTCAAAAATAAAAACATTTAGTGGAGCTAAAGAAAAGCCTTTAAGCTTATCTAGTAATATATCTGCTTCTCTAAGTCAATTCTGTTTAGTTTTGGATGCTTTCAACGCTTAACTTAGTATAACTTTCCTCTACATCTACAAGTATTAATCAAAAATAAAAACTTTTATTGGGATTAAAGAACACATTTCTTGGCAAGTGACCCTATTCATCCCACAAGTACAATGGCTTTGGGACGTGTCAACGCGTGGGGACTTAACTCCAACTACTAATTGAGTTATTTTGTGTGCTTGAAGGAACATCCTTTGGCACAACCACCATTCACTGTAGTAGCATTGTGAGTTCTTTTTGTTGCAAGAAAGTGCTTCACACAATTCTTCCTCTTTCACCCCTCCGTTCTACCTTTAAATGCTCGATGCAGACGTTTCATTTTGGTAGAAATGTTTGTGGAAGACTTCTCCCCACGGCTGGCGCCAGGTTTGACACTTTCAAGGTTGGCGAATTAGTCGAGCGTCATGTTTGCAGATCGCTTTAATATCCGATCGCTGTTTGCTCGGCGGCGGGGGGCGCTCTTTTGATACAGCCCTAGAGTGGGCAATTGCCAGATTCAGTTTTTAAGGTTGTTTCCGTTTCAGACGATGGAGATATTTACAATACTTGAAGGATAATGACGGATTTGACATTCTCGAAGGTGGAAACTTGCAATAAAATGTATGTAGAGGAAAAATGTTGAGTGTTTTTGAATATAAATTTGATGAAAATAGGCAATATAATATTAGAGAAGATAAAATCAGGAAATAAACAAATTATAAACATGTTTACAAAAGTATTTCAAAAACGTGAAAAATTTTGCTAAGTTGAATCAATCAATTAATTATTTATAAGTTATAATTTACCATTTACAATTTTTCTGTCAACATACTTTTTTAAAAATTACGATATGAAATCCACCCTTTATCGATGAGAGGAGTCAGATAACCTAAATTTTGTGTACCTACCGGGTTAGCAAGATCCAACCACAACGCCAGAAGCATCGCATCCTCAATTACGAGGTTTCCTCCTGGCGTCGAATGCTTAAAGTAAAAAAGTTTTTTTTCTCTCTTTCTTTATTTTGTACTAGCCGCCTTTGGCGACCAGCTGGTTCGCTATGAGTAATGCGTTCTAAAATTTTCAATTGAATCACATATTCATTAGCCTTGAAGTAATTCCGGGCATTGATGGGCCTGAAATTAATATTTTCTTAAAGATGATCGACGGAAAGTTCTAAAAGAACACGTTTTCATAACAATATTCTTTAATTTTATAAATCAGTCAGTTTTAACTATCGGTTATGCTTCCAAAATATTGAAAATGCTTTTTTCGGTGATGTTGCCAAAATATTGAATATATTTTTTTAAAGAAAACGAAAAAGCGAAAAAAATTATTGAATTAATGATACAGATATTGCAAACGATTATAGAAATATGCCATTAGGTCGGGATTTTAATGCATACCCTGTCTAAATTCAATCAGGTTTAGCGTAAATAAAGAAGATTTATTGAATTAATCATTTAGATATCGTAAACGATCATAGAATGCTTTGCCTTGCATTTATTTTTTTAGAAAATATCACTTTTTATATTTATGTTATTTTATCCCGTCCCTTTGTATTATTTGTTGTCCTTTTGTTGTATTTCTTTAAATTTGATGTGCGATGATAGTTGTTTTTTTATTCCTAACTTCCGTCATTCTTTTCTTTTATTTTATCCGGTCACGTGCTAAAAAAACATGGTTAAAATATTTCTTTAAAAATTCGTTAAAAATAGAGACTTAAGTTATACATTAAAACATTGATACCATTAGAAAGCCAAACTTTTAATCGTTAAATTGATGTAAAAATTATGTTTGTGCAATAATATTTTCGGAAGTTATAGCTGAAAAACGTCGAAATTTCGCTTAAATTTCAATTAATTCAAATTCTAATTAAAAATACGAAAAAAGGGCTCCGAGGTGCACATTCCCGACCTCCAAGGTATATATGTACCAATTTTGGTAGCTGTAGGTCCAACGGTCTGGCCTGTAGAGCGCCAACACACACACACTCACACATGGACACACACACATTGAGCTTTATTATAAGTATAGATAAAATATCATACTTAGTGGATTTAAGAAATCCAAGAAAAAAAATCTTTTACAGCTTTACAAATCATATTTATAGCAGCATAATTAAAATTGCCGTTTCAAATGAATTCTTAAAATTATGAAAAGATATTTATTTTCTCCAAATCCAATCTTTTAAATGAAAATCAATTAGAATAGACTTACTCTAATAATAGTTACCCCCCGGAGGGGGCACCTCGAAATGAGGATGAGATGCTTCCGGTATGGTGGTTGGATCTGGCCAACCCGGTGGGTACAATAATAGGGGCGGGCACTGGCCTTCCCATCGATGACGGAATGTACTCCTCCAGTGTTGCTGTTGCGGTGGTCCGGTCATTCAGTCTTGCGAGGTTTGATCCGTGCGCCTTAGTGCGAGTCGGAGGTCAGTTAGTTGACCTACTCCAATTGTAGATTGCCATATTTACTTCTAACTCAAATTATATCTAAACTGCAATTTATTCTTTGGGCATGAACATTTGTTTTATAAATATATTTACGAAATAAAATTTTTCCTTCTATTTTTATGATATAGTCTAAGGTTTCCTAACAAATCATGTTTATTGCAGCATGATTAAAACTACCATTTAAAATTCATCTTAAGTGATGAAAAAGAGCTTTTTTCAACAAATCAAATCCTTTTTAATGACAATTGTGTCGTTGGGCATGCTTAAGAAATAATTTGTTAAAGTATTGGAATCTTATTTCACTTCTTTATTATAAACTTTCTACCGTCAGTTTATTAAATTTTTGTTACTGAGATTTAAATTACACGCCCTTTTATATTTTCGAAATTATTAACATTTGAATCTCTTTTTAATCTTAAATTCATTCATTATATAATGAAAAAGCTAAACAAAAGGCAGTTCAATGTGTTGATATAAACTTTTCAATGTATTCTAAAAGGCTTAATAACAAAAATACTGAATTCATAGAAGTAAAATTTTTATTAATGAATAGCTTTTCAAATAAAATACTTTTTCTGAAATCCTTATCTTCATATTTATAATAAAATTAGAAAATATATCACTTAAATCATTATAAGATTTAGAAGCCATAAATCAGATTGTGAAAAGTATATTTGAACATATTCAATAAAAAAAAACCCTTTGTATTTTTGAAAATTACGTAATTAATTATACGCATTAATCAAATTAAATTAATTAAATTAATTACGAAAATTACGTAATTAATTATACGCATTAATCAAATTTTAAAAATAAATTAATTATTATTTATAAATTTTAAAAATTTATAAGAAATGTAAGGAAATATCACCATTTTTGAAAAGTTTTGTATTTACACAATTAAAGATTAATTTACATTATTATTTATAAATATTAAAAATAAATTAATTATACGCATTAATCAAATTTTAAATATAAATTAATTATACGCATTAATCAAATTTTCACGTTAACAAGAAATTAAACAGCATATTATTCTTACTATTTAGTTAAATTGAATGTTCCTTTATTAAATTGAAATTTTCAGTGGATTTTTCATGATACTGTGGAAAAAAATAAATTGAGCAATTAAGCGAAGAGCTTCTTTTAAACGAATGTTAAGATTATATTTTATGGAATAAACAACTTTCATAAGTCGTGTTGTGACAAGAACGTTTCACAGAAGCTTACACAATTATCCAAAGAATATTTTTATTTCTACAAAGATGAACTGACTTTTTGTTGGCTATATTTTCTTGTATACGATCTTTGGATTCCTCTTAGTTGTTTCAAGAATTTAAAGCTTTAAATGAAAATTTCAATCACAAAAAAAGTCTGATATATATATATATATATATATATATATATATATATATATATATA
>JAPMOQ010042254.1:416802-430818 GCA_026543055.1 Argiope trifasciata | reverse complement strand
TTAATTAACAAAATAAGACAACCGAATCAACCGAACCCTTATTAGGAATCCTTGCTTGAAAGTGGCTCCTGACGAAGTTTTCAGGCCGGATTCCTTTTCTATTGACTATTTTTTTCTATTGATTATTTTGATTAGCTCTCTAAATACAATGATTGATTTAAAAACATTTTAATTCTTAAAAATTGTTTAATCAGTAATGATTTTTTAGTTTCGATTCCGGTTTTGGTTTCGTTTCCGTAGTTACTTCTGTTTCGTTTAAATAATTCTTTGAATATAGTATTGTGGATTTGTTTCATTAATTGGTTCTTATTCATTTACCTTTCATTTTGTGAACCTTTAGCGTGTAATGCTGAATTGAGTTTTAATTTCGATTTCAACCTATTCGGTTTCGTTTTAATTTTATTGTTCAAGAAATGTGTTTTGATTGTTTTAATAATTTTATTATATATATATATATATATATATATATATATATATATATATATATATATATATATACAGAGGGAGAGGGAGAGAGAGAGAGTGATAATCTTTAGAGGAATTTTATTTATTTGAAGTTTGATGCCAAATGGTTTAACAACACATACACTTTAAACTGATCTCATAACTCTTACTATGTAGAATTTAATCAATTTCAATTTAAAATATGACATTTAATTCCATTTTTAAAGGGTTAATTTAAAAGCTCATTTCGTATTTTTAATGTTTTTGAATAGATACAGAATGCTAAAGATTTTACTTAAAGATGTATGATTTTAAAATATTAAGTACATTTTCCTTGGCTTTTTAATTGATATTTTAACATATAAGTCTGTAGTTTATTTGAGATAATTAAAATTGAACTGATAAGAAAATACAATAGCTCTTCAAACACATAAGAACACCGTATCAGAGGGAATTTTTTTTATTGTAGATTTATGGATCAATAATGGATAGTTTCATTTCTTTGAATAAGAAATGTAAGGAAATATCGCCATTTTCGAAAAGTTTTGTATTTACACAATGAAAGATTAATTTACATTATTATTTATAAATATTAAAAATAAATTTCTACTGAAATCTGATCGAAATTGTTGAAATTTTCAGAAGTTTGTTTGGTGGAGGTGTTTGTAGAAAGTGCATTAAAAGCATAAGATGACCAAGTTCATCATATATAAAATGTCTGTAATTGCATTCCTTATTATAGCTGTTTGCAAAAATATACTTCTTACATAAAAATCATTTAAATGCTTTAATTCTCTATAGACTGTTATATAAAGCCAAAATCTGAAATTTTCAATAATTTAAAAATTATTCTAAAGATGACTGTTTAAAATTTTTATCAAAAAGTAAAAACAATAATATTTTATTTTTTATAATTCATAACATTAATAATATTTAACCATACGTATTAAATATCAGATATATTCAATTTATATAAAAGTTTTTGCTTGGTAAATTTTTAAAAATTTTTGATAAGTATAAGTTGTCTAGATACATTTATTATTGATTAAACATTTACCTAATTCGTCCTTTCCTAAGGAATACAAAACATGATATTCAGAATAACAACATGAGGAAAAATTTAGGGTTCATTATAAAAGAATACCAAAGGATAAAAATCATTGTGTATCAATGTATAAAGCATTGACCATTGCATAAGAATCATTGCATCATGTCTTTTTTATTTCAATTAATATTCAATAGTTTTTTCTTCATATGTTTTTGTTTTGTTTCATGATTTCAATTTTACTCACATTAATTTCTTTCTGAAAATTCTACTACTTCAGCAGCAGAAATACAAAATTAATGAATAACGTTAATTCCTTTTAATTTAAATCTAATATAATGAAATGTAAATGTAGAAAAGATACTAAGACTTCAGAGTTGTTATCAATAGGGATTGCTACAATCTTTTTCCTTTTATTGAACTGCTGTTATTTATACAATGAATTAAGAGTCAGAAGTATTATAAAATTAAACATTAAAAAGTATTAGATAAAACTAGCTTTTATTATTTATTTCAATAGAATACACTTAAAAACAAAGAAAATACTAAGACATTGGAAGCATTTGCAGATAAAGTTACATAACAAATATCAAGTTTAATAAGAAAATTAAAGATAGTATTTGTTATTATTAAATTACCCAAACAAGTAAGTGAAATATTAATTCAAGAAATATTATTAGCTTCGTTTTACTTTAAATATCTACCGCAACACAATTCATATAAATACATTAGTCATCATAAATTGTATTATTTTTCATTCTCATATTAGAGGATTATGAGAGAAAATCCTCGAAATCTCAACATAAATATTAATTTAATAAATATAATGGGCCCTGTTTCATTTTATACTATCTTAATAAAATCCACATATAAAGCGGGTAGCGAGAGTACAAAGACACCAGAATCATTGCCAACAAAAATTGCACTATACATCTCCTAACCTCTTTAAAATTTCACTGTAAACTTCATCTCTCCCGAGCTCAGAAGGTTGCACAAACCTCAACCCCAAACCTATATTTGCAGGAAAAATTTCCTTGACAAAATGACACATTGTACACTTCTAGTCACCCGTAACACTAGTCTTCCCTTGCCGGGTCATCTCTTACGTCACAACTTCATTATTCTCCCCACTCCACCCTCTTCCTGCTATCTTGCATCTTTTACTCCCGTAATATCGCATCGGAACAGAACACAAGAGGACACAATCGCAAATTGAATTTGTCTACAGCTCAAATTTGCAAACGCTGAAGAGCAAGTAATTAAATTGCCTCGTCCCCCTGGCTTGGATATATTCTTCCTCCCCTAACATGCCCGGGTATATCCGCTTGGTGCTCTCAAAGTAGCCCAGTGTGCCCCGTCCGGGCAAACCTTGTAAAGGTCCGTGTACAGCTCGTCTCATCCGCTCTCTTTAGGGCTGCTTTTCGTGGAAGCGAAGTTTTCACAGTGAATAGCAATGTGTACACTTCCCATTTTGAACCGAATGGCAGGGTTACAAGGGATTAAAAGACACGCGCTTGGACATCCATTGTGAGATGTTTCGCGACCTTTTTTGAGCTCGCCAAAGGTTACTCGTGAAATCGTTTCAATTGACAAATTTACACATTTAGTTTGTTATGAATCTAGAATTTAGAGAAAATGCACAGTTCAGCTTCTATCAGAGCGTTTTGAACTTTTTCCAAAATACTTTGAGGGATCGATTTTTTTAATATGTATATGACACACGTTGTTGAAACACCAACATTAGATGACGAATTAAAAGATTTTTTTATTCTAAGTAAGGAAAATTTCTTAAGGAATTCCACAGCGAATGTCAATGAACGATTGAATGCTTCACCAAAGTGGAATCTTTTATGCATTTTTTGAAATCGCCAAAAGTAAAGCCGTTTCTAATGATAAATTATCTTTTCTTGAAAACAATTATACTCTATATTTTACTATTTCTCTATTAATTATACTTTATATTTTAGTGAAAATAGGAAGCTCCTCTTCAATCGGAATATTTATGATTTTTTTCCTAATATTTTCCAGAATCTTTTTTAAAATGTAAAATTTTGTTCAAAAATCAAAATTAGAAAATGAGTTATTAGATAAATAACTATTTAATACTAAACGTTCTTAAAAATTCCATTAATACTTAATACAAATTTTCTAAAAAAATTCCATATGTGAGGGATTGAATTCCCATAGTTTCAAATTATAAATTTGTACATTTAGTCAGTCACTTATTTTACAGAAATACTCTTCAATCAGAATACTTTGAACTTTGTCAGTAAATATTTTCTAAAATCTATTTTTATACCGCACATTTTGATGAAACATCAATACTGAAAAATAATTAAATTATTTCTTAATAAGTAAGGAATTTTTCATCCAAAGAGGAATCTTTCATCCCTTTTTTGAGATCACCAAAAGTTATTGGTAGAATTGTTTCAAATGAAAAATGTACAGTTTTAATCAATTATTCATTATTCAGCAAAAATATGGATTTTCGCTTCTATGGGATATTTTGAGTTTTTTTGTTTGTTTTATAAAGCACTTTTTGGAGTACAATTTTACAAGGCGAATTATGCAGAAAGATCAATATTATAAAATGAATTCAAAAAAGAAATACTACTTAACTCTAAGTAAGAAGGAATTAGAAAAAATTACTGAGAGGACAGCAAGGTTTTAAGTAAATAGAAAAAAACATCCACATTAAAATTTTTAGCCCTACTTTGTCTCTATTTATAAGGATTAACTAATTACTATTTATTCTTTAACAAATATACGTATTTTCGGGTTTGTTGGAACATTTTGAAATTTTTGCATTTCCCATGGAATTCCATATTTATATGCAAATTATGGCTGAACATCAACATTATAATACGAATTCCAAGACGAAACATTATGTAATTTCAAACAAAAATATATTTAGCTGAAAATAATTACTTTAAAAATTTCAAGGAAATGGTTCCTACTGACATGTTTTACATGCCAGTTATAAATTAATTGGAAAAGTTAAAAATATAATAATTCGTTTAATTAGTTATAAAATAACTTAATTATAACTACTTTTGAAAGCTTCCTATTGTTATTTCCTTTTACTAATAAGTTTAAATGTTTCATTATATATAATTTATATTTTATAATGACTTGATATTATTATAAACAGCTTAGAACTTGAAATCAAGTATTCTTTAAATACATTGACTGGTGACGTCATTGGCATTGATTAAAATGTACTAAAATTACTTTTTTAACAATCAATACTTTGAAATATAAAAAAACGTATATATTACCCTCTGCGATACACAAGTGTGCTCAAATTCAAAACTATTATATAATATGAAACAAGGGAAAAATAAAATATAGAAAGTTATAATCAAGAAACCAATTAAATAACAAAGGTTTATTAATTATAAAAAAGACTTGATTCAGAAAATGTTTATAAATGATAAAAATAACATTTCTACTTAATAACTATAAAATTTTACAAAATGTTAAAGCAAATCAATGATTGCAAAATAATTACAAAATGTGTTAAAACATAAAAGTAGTAATTCAGCGAAGCATTTTGAAAAATAAAATTATCTATGACTAATTTAAAGAATTTATTGAGTATTTTAAAGTAGATATCCTAAAATAAGTTAAGATTTTGTTAATACCAAACATTATCAATTGGAGTCTTTTTAACTTATTTAAAAACATTTTGCAAGTATTTAAAATCTTGTTTAATATGTTAGTAAAATTATTTTCAATTTTCTCTCATAGTATAATATTACTTCGAATAATTTCGTGCGACAGGTCACGTGATACATTCACGATTTATACCAGTTTTTTAAAAAAATTCCCTCGATTTTTTTAAAATTTACTGAGACAAAAATTAAGAAAAAAAAAAAAAAAATACTTACCAGAATAATTTTAAAAAATTCGATGAAAGATTTTTAACAAACTTTAAGGAGATAGTTTTAAAACATTGAAATCTGTTAGAAAAATCAAAACTTCTACATATAAATACAAAAGGAAATTCGAAAGTTTTCACGTTCATTTTGTGACATAAATTTCAATTTAAACAGTCTTTTGTAGAGTATCAAATATTTTAATTTTTCTAAATTAATAAGTTCTCACTATCTAAAATTACGATAGTTGAAAAAGTATAAAAATGAGCATGAGTAGAGAATTTGAAATAATTTTTTTAGTTGAAAGCATCACTATTCTGATTCAATTTAAATATTCCCCAACCCGAATAATATTTTTTTCTTTAAAAAAATAATAAACCAAGCAAATTACACCGGAACGTAAGGCATAATTGATATTTAAATTTAGAAAATCAACAAAAAAAGCTTTAAAAAATTAATTAACATATTATAAATTGTTGCTGACTGGAAATTTTAATTAAAAAACTCATAAATATTTTGCTGTAATCATAATATAATAAATTGTAATACTCTGTTTATCAATTATTATCTGCATATTTAAAACTTTCCACCCGGTAAATGTACTTATTTAACAATAATTAAATGATGGCGAATTTTTTGAGGTATTCTCATTTTTTACGGGTTTATTAATTTTTTACTTGAAAAATTTAGATGGGTACAGTAAAGTATTAATTATTTCCAATGAAAGTTGTAACAAATTTCCCTCTTTAATTATGGAAATTTTTTCATTAAAAATCAGAGATTCAAAGAAAGAAAAACCATGGCATATATAAATATAAATCTTAATATAATCCATTTTTTAGAAATATGCATCAAAAATATTTCGCAATATTTTTCAGCATTTACAAAAAAATTCAAAAATTTTGAAAAAAATGCATTAAAAATAGTTGCTCAGTTATAAAATGATTTATTTTTATTTTTACTGAATTAAATTAATGGAAAATAGGTTTATAAAAAGAAAAATTTGTCGTGAATTTGATTTTTATTTATTCGTAAGCTATTATAGAATCGATAAATTCAGTAAATAAGGCTCTCAGTAATTGATTCTGATTTGTACCACGCGTACATTTAGAAGGAGCGATGGTTGGTCTTTCAGATGTGAGGTGAAACTTTGGTAACTGCGCTCAGAAATTTGTTTTAATATCTTTTTGCCTCTTTCTGATTCTAATGTGTTTTAAAGGCAGTTTGTGAACAGGTATTTATGGTGAAAAATGTTTTCAAACAATAAAATTTCTTGTAGGTACTTTTGAGAAATTTTCAAACGAATTTTGTAAATTAAGTGAAATCATTTGAATAAATAAGGCTTTTTATAACGTTTACAAAGACTTTATTGTTTCATAAAAGTGTTGTAATAATGGCAAAAAATGTTCTCCAAATAAAAGTAAAGTGTTTTTTTTTGAAATATTTGGTTAGTATGTTTTTTACATACATATTAATTTATCAAACTACTTACTGCTTCTGGAAGGACTTGGTGCAGATTGGACAAATCTAATTTTTAGATTTTCAAATCTTTTCTTAGAAATAGAATATAATAAATAAATGTGTTTAAAAAAATATTATTTACTCCACAAGGAACGACACTTAAATAAGAGAAAGTGACCTTTCATATTAAAGAGAACATTTTTTAAAAACAGATTTTTTTTTTTTAAACAAAGATATGTTATTTAAATGAAGGAGTTTTGAATTTATTTATGACGTTAATGTATTTGCATTTTTATGTATTTGTATTCACACAATTTTGAATAATTCCTTAGTACATTTGACAATAACAATACTTTAAAGTTAATTTTACCTATTTCATATCTGTATGTACTTCTTTTTACCTCCATGCTCAGTTTTCTTATTTATACATTAAATAAAACGTTTAGGAATTTTTATGATCTATTCCTATTCATTATGTATCTATGCTCTTTTCCAAGCTAGTTTAATGCTACTGTGAAGTATTGTAGACCGTAATTATTTTCCAAGTATTGTATAATTTTTAATTGGTCAGAAAAACCTTAAAGCAGCTTCTTTTAGAACTTTAAGATAAGGATTCAGTTGAAAATGGAAAAAGACAATATTTTATTCTAAAAACAATATAATTAAAAAAGCAGTTTTAGAAAAGTTTTAAATTTAAATTAATAGTAATAAATCTCGGTTTATTACGTAAGTTGAAATGATAAAAAAACAAAACAAATATAACTAATTTTCAAGTTTTTAAAACTACTTTTTGTGGAGGTAATCTTGATAAACTATAACTTTAACCTTGATAAACTATCATTCACTGTTTTTTAATTTTATTTACATTACTAAATCATTAGAATTTTTATGAATGGTATAATACTAAATGTTTAAAAATAGTATAGAATATCAAATAAATTTGTTTCGTGTGGTGATTTTATACAATGAACTTCACATAAGGAGTTTCTTTCACACAAGAGCTTTCTAACTATTGACTTTGAATTAAAGGTAGAAGGTCTGATTTAAAAAAATTCGACGGAATTGTTGATTGAAACCAAAATAAGCAAATAAATAAAATTCTATAACAAAAAAATACCACTCTTGCAAATGAAAGAACATATTGGTATGCATATAAAATACATTAATAAAAATCATTTCGGGAACTTCGGTAATTAGGCGAATTCATAAATTTTTTTGTGAAATTTGTTTTTCTCTGTATCACATTCCAGCTCTGATATAACATAGCTAAACAGGATTATCTGCCTGTGTTTTATTACACTAGACCCTAAGACAATATTTCGCTCTCTCTCTCCTTGACAGTCACACAATCTCAAACCGATTCGACAATCGGATGTATATCAAATTCCTCACTGTCAATGCAGGGCACCAAACGCAAATTTTCCCCTGTAAAAGCGGCTTCCCTCCATGGCAGCTCGGCATTGCCGGGAAGCGGTGGCGCAGGTGTTCCACCGCTGAGTGAGCACACAGAGCGGCTGATGATCCAAATTGCATTGTTGATTCTGCGCTCCGCTGCTACCGTTTCGGTATACATATCGGAGATCGCACGACAGGAAATTTACAATAGGTGAGATATAGCCGGCCATGAAGGGGGTGTATCAGTCTAGGGACAGACTAGTGTCATCCCGTCTTATCAGAAGTGCACGCAATGGGGAGACTAATAGGGTTGGGCTTGAGTGAAGGGGAGCTAAACAATCCGTGAAAGCGGGGTACAGGGAGAAAGGGGAGAGTTGTAGGTAATGAATACAAACACTTTATGTTACTTATTAATGTTGTCATAGAATAAGATTTGTGCTGCTCGTGTTTTGTTACTAATTATGTGCAATAAAACCTAATGACTTTGTATTTGATTGTGTTACACAGAAATAAAAAATTCAGAATGTAAATTATTGCAACAATTTTTTAAAATTATTATATTTATTTTTTATATCTTTGTTTATCCATCTGTTTTCCGAAACACTCTTATTTATTACGCTTTATTGAACCCAGTACTATTTCTTCCCAAATTTTAAAATGAATAGTTGTTAAGAAGGGGTGAAAGAATACTAATTAATTCATCAAATACAAGCATTTAAACCAAAGTAAAAGCTATTAGAAATTATCAGCAAATTTTATGAGACCTTTTATTTAGTTTCTGGAGTTTATAGATTTTAAATTATTTTTTTAATTCTATTTTTTTCCAAATTTCTAGAATTCATTTTATTCTTTCAAACAGTGAAAGTTTCAGAAATCTCTGGAAATAATTTCTGAAAAATTTTTTGGTCGTTACGTCTTGCATTTTGGTGAATCCAGTACTACTTTTTTCTGAATTTTAAAATGTGTAATTGTTAAGAAGGGACAGGGGTAATACTAATTCAT
The DNA here is from genome assembly GCA_026543055.1 of Argiope trifasciata. NCBI lineage: Eukaryota > Metazoa > Arthropoda > Arachnida > Araneae > Araneidae > Argiope > Argiope trifasciata. The sequence continues at coordinate 421,593 of JAPMOQ010042254.1, read as the reverse complement.
TTATCAAATCCAAACACTTAGTAAAAGCTATTAGAAATTATCATAGGCAATTTTATGAAAGCTTTCATTCAGTTTAAAGAGTTTACATATTTTAAATTATTTTTTATTCTATTGTTTTCCAAATTTCTAAAATTCATTTTGCTCTTTCAAACAGTGAAAGTTTCAGAAAACTCTGAAAAGAATATCTGAAATGTTAATTTTTTTGGTGCTCCTTGTACAATCTCTTTTTGTTAACTTTACATAATTTTAGAAGCCTGCAATTCAAAATTATAATAATAAAGAATTTTTGGCAAGGACTTTTGTAATTTAAATTTAGTGTGTCAAAATACAGCTGTTGAATTATTAGAACTAGAAATTTATTTTTGACAGCTATTTTTCTCTCAGCCAGTTTAGAACAATACACATTTTAGGATTTCGTAAGAAACGATTTAGTGCCAAAGAAAAGATAGTTGACAGTTTTTAAGTAATAGCAATGATCTTGTATCACGCTTTCCAACATTTTTAGCTAGTTTATGCGTAATCGTGACATACTTCAGATTTTCCAAAAAATTAAAAGTTTGCTAATGGCAAATAAATAGCTTTTGAAAAGTGTCTAAAAAACGAATTCTTGTTTTTTGAAGCAAATTGCTCCTTTTAACCTTTTCCTTCTTTACAAAGAAAATATCCGGTGTCTAAAAGGTTTTCGACGTATTCACATTTCTTTAGAAAGTTAACAGGTCCATATATCATCTGTCTCTTGGAAATTATATACAATATTGCTTCAAAAACTTTTTAAAAATCGACCAAAAAACTGTTCCAAATTTTCCATAAATTTTAAAATATTCTAAAATAATATAAATAATTGCAATAAAAAGCTACTTAAAGAAAAATCATTTCTTATGGATAATTTTTAGATGGATGTAGATATTGCATGTATTATTATAAGACTGAATTGATTATTAACCAAATATATTTGTACTTGAACTATTATGCCAAGATTATTTGAATTATGAAACATTCTAACTACTGTAATGAACTAAAATTTTATTTTTAAGATATGATAAAAAATGTTTCAAAACATGTTTTGCATAAATAATATATTCCTATCAATATTTACTTGTGACAAATTGAAGTAATTCTGATACAGGATAACTACAGTAAAACTCATTCTTCAAATTAATTTAATTTTCTTGTTTTAATTCAGCTACATAATTTATTTAATAATAATTATATCTATTTACTTTATGCTTTACAACTTATTTTTGTTTAGTAAATATAAAGTTTTATAATGTTTTATATAAATAAGAAATTAAAAAATAGATTTCTGAAATGAAAATAACATTCGCTTTTTAACCATTTTAAATTATATCAGTTTAATGGCAAAGGCTAAACACCTGCAATAATGATTATTATTATTTTCTCATTTGCGTTATTTAATCCAAACCTAATACGAAAGAACAAGTTTATTTCTTTCTATTTGAAATCGTTTAAATTTTGTTGGATTGAATCAGTTTTAAAGCACTTAACAAAAGTTTGTTAAAAGTCATTTAATTTGGGTCCTTAATTGGTAAACAACTGCGATGCTTTTACAACGTAAATTAGAAGAAATGTAGTAGGGTTTTAGCAGCTTTAAAATACTGTAGCATATTTTCTTTAGAAAATTTTGAATGAAAAGATTCAAAATAAAACGTATATTTACTAACTAGGACAAGGGCACACAAATAAAGCTTAGTTTTTAAAAATTTCTCCTTCTTGAAAATGAGTTTTTCACAATAAAGTAAAAATAGACACCAAGTAAAACAGAACTTATATAAAAATGATAATAAAAATTTCAAAAAAAAAATCAAACAATTAGTAAAATTAACAACTTGGTATACACATATTTTATAAATACAGATGTCTTTGAAAAATAGCAATTTCATAAGTGATATACAAAGAAATACATAAACTGAAAGAGGAAAAAAATTTTTTAGTAACAGCCCATTTTTGTTTAATCTTTTCTACAGATTATAATATTTTTAAGCATTGTGTGTAGCCATAAATTACAAGCTACATTAGATTAATTGTAAAAAAATAATTAATTTATATTTTTAACATTTTAAATTTTTATTGCTTTTACATTCTTTAGGAAAAAACTTCATCAGAATTTTCCGTGTATGTAATTTAGAAGTTCTTTACTGAATTGTATGATTTTATTTCATTCTGTAACACACAATTTATTAATTAACATAATTTATTATTAGCAATTATTAGATTATTTTATCTAGATTCATATAAAATTTTGAATAAGATTATCATTATTTAACAATTAATTTTTAAGCCGAAGTGATTAATAAAAAATATTGTTATTTTGTTCTAAAACTGTTATTTTCTTTTCACAAGAAATGACAAATAAATAAAGAAGTGAACTGTAAAAAATAATTTTTAATTGTTCATAATTAAATTTGCCCATGTATATATTCAAGTAAATATGTTCTAACAAAATTTTATGCAATTATGGTGAAACAAAAATAATAAAAACAAAATAAATACAGTTCTAAATTAGAATTTAAATCAATCCATACAAAAATATTTTTAATTTGAGTTTAAATTCAAAAGAAAAGTTTCTAAAAATCCTTTTTCAACTTACAAATAACTAACTAACTAACTAACTCGTAAAAAGGCTTACCTATAAGGTAGGAAGAGAGAAAGAAAAAAATTTACAATATTTTTTGCTGACTTAAAATTTTTTCTTATTTAAAATTACTTTCCCCAAAACTATCAATTTGTTCTTTATTCGTCTTTACAAATAAAATGTAAAATACGCTTAAATTTCATTAAAAATAAGTGCCTTTATAAAATTATTATAAATATTCTAAAATATTTTCAAAGTCAATTTATGATTTACACATAGAAAAAAAAGCACGAATATGAAAATATCACAAAAAATAACCTATGTATTAAAATTTTAACTATAATATATTATATAGTTTCAATTATCTTAGATTTTCTGTTTGACTTCAAACAAAAGGAATTGAATAATAATATGACACCAGTAAAAAAATTTTATATCAAGCATTTTTAAGAGTTTTAATTCTAAATTTATGCTTCCATTTTTTTGGTAAATATTACTCTATATAAACATTTTGGAAATAACACAACTGAAAGTAACGAATTCAAATACTGATTTAAAAGAAATAAGCAGAATAAACCCTTTAGGAAATATATAACCAAATTGATTTTAGTAGATATAATATTCAAGTTTTTAAGAGTAAAATGAATGTATTATGAGTAGTGTATTTCAAAACCTTTACTTTGGAAAAAAGCATGATATATGGAACAAAATTTCTTAGAAGATATAAAATGTGATAATTTCCTCAAAATATTTATCATTTTTTCACAAATGAAATTTTATGTACCTAAGTGTTGAGAATAAGTGTATTAGTTATTGAATTATTTTTTTAATTATTGTTCCCTCAAAATTAAAACGCTTTATCTTAAAAATTCATTTATTTTTGCATTTCAAAATTGGTGTAAAACTCTAAGATTTTTTTAATAGTTTGGATGCCTTTCAATTTTTAAAAGGTATATTGAAATTCTGTCAATTAATTTTGTATGCATTCAAATTTTTTCAAATATAACATAAAATAATGATGATTTCTCCTCAAGATAAAATGCGTTTAATGTTAATCATTGATTTTTTCCCCTTAACTTTATAAAATTCAGCAAATGAGAAAGTAGTTACATTCCCTTAACTTTCCATATTAAAATTTTCGGAAAAGTGTTATGTGGACTTTAAAATTCGAAAATGAAAAGAAAAATTCTTTTAAAAACTTAAATTCACAACAGTAATAACCATTTTAGTTTTAACAAGTATTACCCTGAGATCTTTAATTTAGACCTTATTTCTGGCTAGATAATGACTGTCAAATTTAACTCATTTTAATAAGAAATATATATATATATATATAAACTCAGAAAATTTTATTTTTTAAAATAAGAAATGCTTTTAAGTATGAGACCACAAATTAATTACTTCATACTGGTAGACATTTAAAGCTGAAAATTCAATGAGTGTCAATTTTTAATTCATCAGTCTAGATTTATCAATTCTACACTGAAATTTAATCTCTAACCCCAACATTTCTTTTGAAAAGCTAACAGCATTTATTAAATATTCAAACATTTTTTTTTTCAAAATTAATTTTTCTCTTTCAAAAAAAAAAAAAAAGTCAGAATTATCTTTGGATCTCCATAAAAAAAAACAAGGTTTAGGGAAAGTATTTGCTCTATAAGCTGTTTAAGAAACTTTCCCTAAGTAGGAAAATCTACTTACCCAAAATGAATTCATACTTCTTTTCTTTTAAATATTTAATTATAATTTTAATAAAGTTTTCAAAAAAAAGTCACGGTTAGTTTATTCGCAAAGACCACATTAATTCTGCTGTGGGATTTTTTTTCCAACTCAGAAAGGGGTAGTTTGTTCATGCTTTTGGATTGTAAGCTATTTACTCTCATTTAATTTGCTTTCTTCATCCAATCAAATTGCAATGTTTCTTAGAGAGGACGAATTGAATTGTTTTTTGCAGGCAGAATGTGTTCACTGGGGTAAAAAAGTAGGGGAAAAGCCTACGGGTAAAAATCTTTAATTCATTACCTACAAAAACGTTTCCAAGATAAAAACCCCTCAAGAAATGAATTATTTTTACGGTGGTATAATTTTAGTCTAACAAATAATGTATAAAGGGTTCTCGGAGATCCTTTTTTTTCACTGAAAAGAGTTTAGGTAAAAGGGATTGTATTTAAAGTGATTGCAGAAAATTGGAAAAATGC
>JAPMOQ010042254.1:375683-411802 GCA_026543055.1 Argiope trifasciata | reverse complement strand
CAAGTAACATTATGTTTATTTTAAACTTGCTTAACATTCTCGACAGAAGATGCTTGGAAGAAATTCAAAGAATTTTACACGAAAGTCTCTCTTCTTATTCAGCGTTTTCTGCATCAGCACCAATTCAATGAACTGTTTTATAAGAGCACTAAGCGAGAAAAAAAAATTCCATCGACGGAAAAAAAAAACGTTTATCGTCCTAGAATGACAGAATAAGAGGAGCAAAAAAAATTCCATTTGACTTCCTCGAAATGAAAGTAAAAACACAGGTCTTGTGTTTTTGCATGTTACCTAATTCCGCATTTAATTTCAGTTCTCGAAATTCTCGCTCCACGGACTTTCCATTCCATTTTTTTTCTGGATTTTTTTATAGATGAATGAAAAAAAAAGTTATTTCAATGTTTGTGTTTTTTGCAGACAAGCTTTTTGTCAAAGTACATTTATATAAGGAAAAACTTTTATCTGTTAATTTTTGACTAGTTTGGAATTAGAGGGAAGGAGATGTAACATTTTTTCTTTCTTGAGAACTTTTTTATAACCATCGAACGTTGAAAAGTTTTTAATGGAACGTTTGTCTTATTCTTCTGTTTTTTTTCATTGCACTTTTTGTTTGCCGCATCAAGGACTTTATCGTTGGAAACATTGAGAATGGGAGCGAATTTAGTTTCCTAAACTAATTTCCTACTTGAAATATTCTTTGTTTAGTTCGTATTAAAAGTTCCTTGAACACAATTACAACATTCTATTGATTATTTTTGTCTCAATTGTCTTAAACATAACTCAACATAATTCAGTATGCATTTTGATCTAAGTTTTGGATTTAAACAAAAAATATTCTAGAATAAGAATGCTGTCTGAATTTGACTGAAATTCCTTTAAAGATATGAATGACAAATATTCTCCAAAGTAGTTTCGTTTCATAATTTTTTGATTCTTATGATATAATATTATCTTTATAATTTCTTTTAGTTGCTTTTTCTAAATAATTCAAAATCCATTGTTTGATATAACTTTTATACATTTATTATATAATAATTCAAATTCTTAAGAATTAAGAGCAGTTTTTAAGATTTAATTAAACAAAATGAATGAAAAGTTAAGTTTAATTGTTTAAAAGCTCAAATTTGTAAGTTTGAAATTATATCAGTTTGTGTCATTGTAATTCCAAAATGAATAAATGAGACGAAAGTAATTAGGAAGATTTTCCACCAAAATTATAGATGAATCAAAGTTTGAATGAATGTTAAATATAATTCTTCGTTAAAATGTGACATTAATGATTTAATGAATGACATTAATGAATGATTACTCAGAAATTCAAATAAGTCAATGAAGGAGCAGTTCAATTCAAATAAGAATGAAATTTGGTAAATATCATTTTATCATAAACTTTAAACGTGTGTATCTAGGACTAAAAAATCATTTTTCTTTTGTTTATATGCATATCTAAGTGTATTTGAGCTCTGTAACAAAAACACGAGAAGCTATGCATACAACATATATGTATATGAAATTAAGTTTTTGTGTTAATACCACAATTATAAATACCGATTGAATGGTGAAAAAATAAGCCAACAGGATGAAGTATAAATTGCATATTCGATTTTTTTCATGATGTTAGATAAAAAAAATCAGTTTATGATCTTGATATTAAAATTATATATGAGAGACAAACGGTGAAAAAAAATCAGTTAGATTATCAATAAGATGCCTATTCGATCCCTTTCACGAAAATATAACTTAAAAATATGATTTTAGGGTCTTGACATCAAAATTAAAAATTTGGGTCAAATGTTAAAACAAGCGAATCAAAAGGATGCGGTATATAACGCATACTACATTACGATACTACATATTTAAAAAAAACTAGTTTGCAGACTTCACATCAAAATTATAAATACTGATAAAATTTTAAAGCAAATCGGTCTCAAAATGAGGTGTGAAATGCAAATTAAATTTTTTTAACTCTAGACTTAAAAAAATAACTTATGATGTTGATATTAAAATTGTAGGCAAGATTCAAATATTGAAGCAAAGCAGTCAATAGGTTGAGATCTAAAGTGCTTACTGGATTATTTTTTCCGTATGAGACTAGCTTAAGAATAAAATATATTTAAGAAGTATAGTAAAAATTCGACTGAAGAACAATAAAAATTTTAAATTATAAGGAACTTTTGCAAATATTTATAACAAACCGTGTATTGAAAATTCATATGAGTCTAATATTTTTCCATTTTAAAATGGATATAAAATATTTTTAAATAATAAGCTGAAGAGAATTTTAATTCGAAAATAACATACAGAAAACCTAAAACAATATTAAATTTCTTAATGCTTTTATTTACTATTGATTATTTTTAAATACTTTTATTGACTATTACTATGACAAGAAAATATTTCTAATATATCTGAGAAAAAAAAAGGCAATATTTGTTATTTATAGTGAAAAATTAACAGTATTTATCTACTGTATTATCTACTTAATACGAAAAACAAAAATTACGATATTTATTTAAAAATCAAATGAAATTAAAAAAATTCCTTAATTTTAATGCATGCCAAGAAGACGGAAAAGTTTTAATTATGCAGTTGGTCACCAAAGTTATGATTATATGAGTGTTGATAATTACAGTACATATATCATCCTTTGTAATTAAGATAGTAAAGAAGTTTTTAAAAAAATTCAAAAATTAAGATGACCCGCGTTACAATGAAAAGGGGGTGGGGTGCAGTAGCTTCTGAAAGTAAAGAACCCTGAACACTCGAGGGCAGAAGTTTGACTTCTAGCCCATATGAAGATGGCCCTCACACAATCACTTGCGCAACCCTTTAAACAGGGAGGGTTTTTCTCACACATCACAGATAGAACACAGAAGAACAACCATGAAAAAAACTGGATTCGAACACGGGACGCCCAAATCATGGGTTAGATTCCCACCCCTATGCCAAGACGCGAACAGAAAAATGGTTTTAAAAAGTTATAAAGGTTCTTTTTAATAATTCATAAAGTTTTGAATATTATCTTTTTATAATTTTCAATAAAGAAACAATATTTATCACTTAGTGGACAACAGTATTCAATAAATAAATTTTTAAGTTGTTAGATAAGTTGAAATATTTCATTTTTTAACTAAAATAAATCAATAAAAATGTTTCTTGAGGCTTTAATACGATGTAAAAGGGATTTCATAAAAATATCATAAAATATCTCTTTCATTCGCAGGAAATATTTCATTTCATTTCTGGTTTGATACTTTTTTCACAAACTTTTGATTTTCCATATCATAACCATGTTAATAAAATTTATAATGAAAAAAATATAAAAAGCTGTGACATTTAGATTTATGATAAATTTCTTTATTTTGTAATTTCTTTTTAAACATCGATATTAGTATTCAGAAACTATTTATTATTAAAAATATTACTGAAAGCCATTAAGCATTATTCATCACAAACAACTTATATACAGACTAAATGACTCAAGAATCAATAATACTGGTTTTTAATTTCACGATACCAAAAATTAATTATTAACAAACGAGCATTTAAAAATGCTGCAAATATTTTTAACCCCTTATTCTCGTAATTATTATTGTCATTAATTTAACATTAAGAAACTGTTTGTTATTTAAACTATGAACTCAAAACTTTGAAACATGAACTTATTTTTTTGAATGAAAAAATGTTATCACAAAAATATCGTATAAGACTAAATGCCATTAATTCTATTCCTAAGCCTAAAAAGTTTTCAAAATAAAATTAAAATACTTCCTCTCAAAATTCCTCCCCCCAATACATGCACAAGAAAATCCGTATTATAGGAAAGATGGAGATATGGATGGGATATGGCAGAAAGGAAGTGAATGGGGGGGGAGGAGAAATACTTTTTGCTTCAACCTCGACTGCGTTCTAAGTTGCATTTGTTGATTGGACCAATCCTTGGAATGTTAACGATTCTGTTGCATTTTTCGATTGCTAAGTCCATGGCGCCCCCCTTTTTAATGAACTTAGAGCGCTAGCCCCCCTCCCCCTCTTTTAGCGAGTTGTCCCAATTTATGTCCGCTTGAACTTTCCCGGCTTTACCCAGGATTGGAGGAAAATTAAGGCGAAGACATGGGCCTAACGAACCACGAGCAAAAGTCAGAGCGTATCCAATGTAAATGAGGCTTTTGCCCGTTGCGTTGGTTGATGTACACACTGTACAAATAGTATAGGCGAAGTTTCGTTGCATATGATGCACCGCAAAAGGAAAGTTGTGGTGCAATAATTTCCCCTTTTGGGAACTTCTTCATTATCCAGGATGCAGACTGCAAAATGAGCAAGAATGCTTGTGTTTGTAATCATTTATTTAGTTTCACCCTAGGAAGATTCATAACATTCTTTGGTAAATAAAACATTCTTTAGTTCTGGTTGGTTACCACTTATTAAATTTGATGAAAAATTTTAAAAGTTGTTAGAGTTCTTTAAATTTTAAAATTATTAAAATTTTCCGGAAATATACGATATTTAAAATTTTTGGAAAACAAGGAAAATGTATTTTTGTAGTACATATAAAATATGACTTCCTCAAAAATCAAATGTAAAAAATTTGAAGGAAAAAAAAAAGAAGAAAAACTGTATAAGATTGTAATACGAAAAGGGAAAGAAAGATGTGAAAAAATCAACTAAAATACCATAAAATATTGAATTATTAATTATTTAAAGTTTTATTCTGAGCAGTAAAGCGCATAAATGTTTCCATTTTCGAATACAAAATTTCGTTGCATCTTAATTTCATTAATATTTTAAAAGAATTTTTTTCCCTTTGTTTTTAAATTTGTTCTATGATAAAAAATATTACAGTCAAGCTGCAAAATAATTACATGATGCACTAATGACGAGGAAAGTTCTTAATATAAAAATGCCTTAATGCATAAATACATAGCATATCTGTATTCTAATACAATGCGGAGCACAATAATAATTTATTCAATAATATTTTCTGTCTATTAGTATCACTAAATAGTAAAGTCTCTACTGTTGCTATTTATATAGACGTTGTATTTATTCTTTGGTAAAAACAAAGTATTCATATAGCACATAAAAAAATTAAAATAATAGGGGCAAGGGAATATTCCCAAAGATTTAGATTCCTCAATTTTCTTAAACAGCCATAATCTATTTCAATTTTCTACTTTGTTTGAAACAATAATTGCAAAATAATTTAAGAAAAATCATTCATGATTTTGAGATAGTTTTCATGGCTCAGAATTCAACTTAATTGCTTTAAAAATCAAAATTGATTTCACATTCCCTTAATTCCATAAATATGTCATCGCTGTAATTTATTTGAATTCTTTCCTTCATTAGAATTCTTTATTCTAATAGAATTCTTATAGTTCTTTAGAATAGATTATATATAGAATTCTTTCTTTCAATAATGTAGCAGCAATGTAAAAATAAGATAATTTTTTAAAGAGATATAAAATTGTTTAATCATTAATAATGATTACCAAATACAAGATTTATAAAAACATTCCATAGTTAATGATTGAATAAATCGAGAATATACTTTACAGATTTGATAAATTTAAAACAGACATTAAATAAAAAATAAATGATTGCGTATTTTTTTTATTTCTCGGCATATAACTTCGAGTTTAAAGGCATTTTGTTTCAATTTTAATCGATTAGAATTAAATATAAAATGATTTTGTTCATGATTACTAAAGTTAAAATAAAATCATTGCTTCAAAATGACTTTGTTTTAACTTTAATCAAATAGAATTGATATAAAAATGATCTACTATTTTTATCTACTATTCTATCAATACTTTTCAAGAATCGGAGTGGTATTTCATGCTTTATTACTTTTCATTCGTTCCGAAAAAGTTTTTAGCAGATATATGAAACTACTTAATTATTTCTCTGAAATTTCATTTGCATGATAAATGACAACATATGTCGTAAAATAAAGTTAATATTTAAGTGAGAAATAATTATTGGTAAATTTTTTTAACTATGAATTGAATGAAGTTATAAACTGTATTTCCTTATCTAATTATATTTCTTTTCTTTTAGCATGACTTTAAATGTATAAATGAGAAATATTATTCTAACCCTTCAATGCTTATTCTTTAATTCAGATATTGATCTGCACTGTCGTACTTTTCCGACTTTTTTTCCCCTTCCACGAGATTTATTTTGCAGAAATAATTAAGAAAAGCGATTGAGTTTCGTGAAATAACACAAATTGGCATGTCAAAAGGAAATTAAGTCCACAATAAACAATAAGCAACTGCAATTACAGAGTCAGACCTCCGACATATGGCAAACACAATCTCCATTGAAAAATATGACCTCGCAAATTACCGGATGAGCAACAAAAGTCCAATGAATGAATTCACAGGAACCAAAGGGCATAGACAGGCGTATAAAAACAGAGCCAGCCGTAGCTCATCCCAGCTTTTGAAACGCAGGAAAACACCGGATTAACATTGGAAACATTAAAAGCAGGGCATTAAATGGATTTTTCCGACGCACAGAAAATTACTCTTGGCTCATCTAAAACGTCAAGTAATTAGATTCAGCAAACAATTTGTTGAAGGGGGGGAGCACCCCTTTCTCTTAAGGCGGTGCATCCCCCATCCCCTTCATTTTTTTCGCCCCCGCCCTATCTCTCTGTCTTTTCTCTTGCGGCAAGTTTGAAACGCTAGAAATTGCAGCAATTGTGATGGGTGAGCGTTTAGCTTGCGTGAGCATTTGGCAGAGTGATTTGCTTCGGTCTGTCGCCTTTCCTTTGTGCTGCTGTCGTCAGTTTGTCGGTTGACTAGTCGAGGACTGATGCGGGGAAGTGTGATTTCAGGTGATATGAAAAATCGGTGTCGATCATTGGTGATTTCAAAATTTAGAAAAGCGGGGGGAAGAGGGTTAGTATTTAACCGAGAAAATCTTTTCAGATTTAAAAAAAAAAAAAAAAAAAAAAAAATGCGAGATTTTGATATAAAAACTATATAATTTCAGAAAAATGTTTGAAGTTTATCGATTTCTTTCTGTCCATTTTTTATTACATTTTTTCGTCTCCTAATTAAAAAAATGATAACATCGTTGATTAAGTGTTTTGTTTCAGTGTGTTTTGAAAAATGATAAATTAATTCAAATTGTTTTACAATGATTGTGGTTATTGCTTCTGATACTTTAATCAATCTCTTAGTAAAATAATTTACGTTATCCTTAATTTTTTTTCTATGCTATTAAAACAGGAAATGATCAGAGGTGGAGGTGATCTAACCTAAACATTTATATAATTTTTTAAATTTTGTATGAAGGTACTGTCATAGATTTAAATTAAAACTTTAAAGCATTTTGAAAATAATTAAATTTAGAAATTATATATTTTCAATACCAGAAAAATTGGTAAGATCATTATTTTAATTTTTTTTTTTTCATCTTTTAGGGAAAACACATAAATTTATTCTCAAAGTTAGAGGTTAAACACTCAGGACATAAATTTGATTCTAAAATTCTTAAAAATCAGTAAAATATTTCTCTTAATAGGAACTGTAACATTCGAAAACATAAACTTCTCATAATTGAAAAGGATTTTAAAAATATTATGAGTACCAGTAAAGTATAATGCGCCTTAATGTATGCGAAATAAATATTTTATGACAAAAGTGGTTCACTAAGAATCTAGCTCTTTAAGCTTATAAAAACATTGTTCCCCTTCTTTTTCGAAATCTTAAAATGGAACTGAAATGAAAGCGATTAAATAGCTTTTAAATATTATTGTGAACAGGCAAAAAATAAAACTTTCTTAAATCATTCCGATTTGTACAAGAATCTACGTTTATTGAAATGTAAGTACATAGAATTACATATCATTTTTAAATATCCTATTTAAAGAAAATTTTATCTTACTGTCGCTACAGTTTAACAACTAAAGATGTACATCAGAAATATTAAAACGAAACTGCACATACATCTTGAAATGAAACTAAAACCGTTAAAAAACTAATAATGTTCAATTAGTCCTTGTATTAGTTTCAACAATGTCTTCCGAATCATTTATCTCCTTTTGATTGCCTGCCAAGCAAAACTTATATTTCTGTTTATCAATAAAGCATAAATTTTTCTTTTAATTTAGTTGCATTAACAAGAACTATAATTAGTTATATTTAGCTCATACTAATATAATTGATTATAATCCATGGTGATGTTTAGTTATATTAAATCCAAAATAATCCAAGCTTTAAAGAAACATGAACTGTCTCGGAAACGATCTCATAAATTTGAATAATCAAATGACTATAACAGTATCTTAGCCGATAGTGCCCATTTTCAAAGTTTTCTTATTACAAAGGTTGAGGGATTCTCGATGCCAGATTTGACATGCATTAAATCTACATTCATTGTGGATCTTTGTAGATCTTCTAGATTTAAACTGAAATCTTCTAGAATTAAATCGTAATCTTCTATATTCAAACCTCTTCTCACTTTTCTTAAATTTAATCATGGATCTTCTAGATTTAAATCACCTTTAAATCTAGAATCCTTCTATCTAAGCCAAGGCTCCCAAACCTCGTTACCATCAGACAACCTCATGCTCTTTGAATAAGATTTAAAAAAATTAATTTAAAGTAATATAAAAAACATATATTTACAAGACAAAGCCTTAATTTCAATTCATGATTTATTTCCCCACTCATTTTTAAACTCATCTAATAATCAACTACTTGATCTTAAAATCCAATCTAAGCGTTTCAACCACCATGCATAACCTATAATTCTATTTCATATGCAAATCATGTTTGACTTAACTTTCAAGAACTTCCTTAGTCTCCTTACTTTATACATCCTATAATTACAGTATTCATGATCATCATGTTGACTAACCCCGAAAAGCATTGCTATTCCTAAACACACCCTCCACGACCAAAGATCTGACCTTACTTCCATTGCAAACAACCCCATCTTTATGTAAGCAAGCCCTATCAAAACGTCGACTTAGCTTTCGACAATGAGCTCTGACGACACAGTAACAGCAGTCTAGGGAAAAGACCCATAATACATTTACAAATAAACAATTCGAAGGCCAGGTTAGGCAAGGGGCGGGGGATACCAACCCCGTCTCCAACTCTACATAGGACCCTTTCCACGAAAATGGAACTCCATGCTAATTGCTGGCGACATAAGAATCAATATTTGCTCTTACAATAATCTCTGCATCAGCGATGTACAGAATGGAGCAGGATTTAAAGCCAAAATTTAATTACTAGGGCACCAAACCCACGTGGAAAGGGTCGTGTAGCCAATGCGGAAGGCCTGCTTTAATGGAAGGCTAGGAGTAGACGATTGCACGGATTTTATAATCGGATGAAAGGGGGGGGGGGTAAAGGAGGATTTTGGAGTGGAAGAGGTCCAGTAATATTCAGTTCTAGGCTTGCAGACAGGTGGAATCTGGAATACGTTAGGAAATTACGATACATTTTAAGAATGATTTGGTGGTTTCTGGTTTTCTTTCTTTGATGCATTCAGAGTGTAACATCCGCTTTTGAGAAATAGCATTGAATCTGTTGCATGTGGTAAGCTGTGAAAAACTTGTTTGCTTTTAAAATCGGTAGTTCATTCAGGTAATGCTTCCGAAATTTCCTCGATATAAATTTTAGCCTATTTTCAAATTATGGTATTCAAAAACATAGATTTTTTTTTTAGTCTGAGAAATTTTAAACCCAATAATATATCCTCAGAAGTGGACATTGTAGCTTCGCATTTCGTTCTTTAACAATTGAAGCATCAGCCCGTAAGGGTGCATTTCCCCATCTTAAAGATTTCGCCCGAATGCAAATATATTTAAGAGATACATTTTCTTTAAATTTTTTTAAGAAACTGAAATTATTTTATTTTTTGCCAACATTACAGTAGTAATAGCCTTTTTCAAGAAACCATTAGGTTCTTCGATATGGTGCATAAAAAACGAGCTGTTAGGAGGACTATTCTATTCGCTGAGAGCTACTATCAATTTTTTGGTTCTCAAATTCTACTTATGAAACTTATTTGTATGCATTTTTTGATATTTTTTAGATAATAAAAATTGCAAGAGGAAAATATAACTAGGAATTCGATTTTTTCGTACTTGGAGTAATCGGAGCATACAATTTATTTCCTCGTTTCTAGTAAACATAGCTATTTTGTTTAACAAATTTATTCTGATTAATCAAATTATTCAAAACGGGAAATTTTGAAGTTTGCTTTTAAATTTCATTTGTGCTTAAAAAAGTTAGAATTCAGCTTTAAGGCTTAATCGATAAAGTAAAAATTCTCTTTGTAGGCAAAATTGCTTTTTGAGCAGAGAAGGTATTTATTAAATTGCACACCAACTTTAGATGAGCTCGTAATGTTTGCACTTTTTTCCCCTTTTAAAATAATGTATGGATTTGAACTGCTTCTATATGTGACTTTGTTCATCATAGTTCCCTTGCCTTTTTACTTTAATTTGAAACGAATCAATGGATTTTCACTTTAATTTAAAACGACATACAAATTAAATCAAATACATTTTTGCAGTTTAACTTTTTGATTCTAAGAACTCTGTTAAACAATTAAAATTTTGTGGCAACTTAACCGAACATTTTAATAAAGTTTAAAAAGTAATTTATTTATGTGTTTTCGTTGAAAATTGCACATACAACTCAATGTAGCTTTATATCAAATCAACTTTAAAATATAATTTTAAGATAATCATGCAGCTTTGACATTTTTAAATGAGCCTCACTTTCATAAAATTATGAAATCATTCACTATTCGTTTTGAGTTTTTTTTCCTACATGATTTCAAAGAACTTAGCAAATACCTTCCATGCAGATAAATATTCATTTTATATAAATTCTGGAAAGAGATTTTGGGTAAAAATTTCAAATAGAATGATATAATTTAATTAAGAGGTTGTTATAACCTTGACTCTGGTCCCATAGCAGAATTATAAATTTAGATAAGAATCATTTTTTGTACGACAAATTTTTAAAGTTTCATTCTTTTCTAATCCTATAT
Source organism: Argiope trifasciata (assembly GCA_026543055.1). Taxonomy (NCBI): domain Eukaryota; kingdom Metazoa; phylum Arthropoda; class Arachnida; order Araneae; family Araneidae; genus Argiope; species Argiope trifasciata. The sequence continues at coordinate 400,774 of JAPMOQ010042254.1, read as the reverse complement.
ATGTGATTTTACGAAATATGCAGATAAAAAAATTTGGAAGATCAAAGAAAAAATATTAGAAACAAAAAAATTCCATTTAAAATTTGTATTAATATTTTAAAATTTGTATTTTAAGATAAAAAAATTGTAATTAATAAATCCAATTTATTCTTACTTTATCAATTTTTGACAAAATTTGAATAAAAATTTGTATTAATAATCACATATATGATTATATTTATTCAAATTAAAAGTAGCAGCTGTGGATATTCTATGTTGCAAAACAAAATCACTGAATAAAAAAGACACTTTAAAGATTAAATGATTATTCATAAAGTATTCTAATACTTCAATGAAGTAACATGAAAAAAAAAGATTAATATTTATCTATATGATCTAATTTATAAAATAAATTCATCCTTCAATGAAATGAATTTGTTATGTAAATGTTTAATCGAATTTTAATGCTATTTTAAATTATTTATATTTCATTCGAAACTGTTATCTTCTTTTCAATAATTTTTAGACATCAAAAAATGTTAAGGCACTGAGTTTTTATTTTATATAAGAAATATTAAAGATTAGAACACTTTTGATGTCAACATTAAAAAATATTATATGAAAAAATGATTTATAACAGTGTTTAGTATCTCATTCAAAAACTTTAAAAATTAGGGGCAAATATTTGATACTTTAAACAAATGAGGATTATTTTGATATTTAAAGCTTTAATTTTTAATTTCCAGATATACTTTCTGCAAACATTATACATCATAAAGATAAATAACAGAATAAATAAAAGAGATTCATAAATTTACCTAAAAACAGAACGAAATTGGATGCCCCAAAAATGTCTGGATTAAGAGTAAAATAATTTCATCGCATCTAGTTTAGTCCATTGTTTTCTTATTACATCAATCACTTTAAATCAGTCCAGCTCTTCGTTTAGGATTAAAAATAAAGTCTTATCACTTCTTAAAAAATAATTACATCAAATTTTTCTGTATTTTTGTGGCAGATATGTTAGAACTTTTGTTTAATATTCTCGATATCCAGATGGTAAAAAATGCTTATCAGCCGAATTCCTTTTCTTTTTTTTTCCAATTCAGATCAGTTATTTTGAATTTAGAGCCCTTGTGATAAAAGAAAGAACACAATGCACTTTAACTGTGAAAAAAAAAAGATATTGGCCTAAAATCTTATTTTCCCTCGTAAATTCCACACAAAAATAAATATGCTGTCTTCATTTTTTTTAAAGTATTATTTTTTAGTATCCTTATATCATAGTTATATGGCCGGATACGAAAAATAAGAGTTTCTTCTTTAATAAGAGCTTCGTAAGCCCAACTCAAAATAGGATGAATCTAAAAGCTCCAAAGAATATCTGGATTAAGTGCAAAATAATTTTATCTTATATTGTACATTGTTTTCTTATTGCATCAATAACATTTTTATTCAACCAAACTCTTCATTTCGCGCTCTAAAAAACAATTTCATAAAATTTTTTGGCATTTTAGTTGTATAACTTCTCTGGATATATAAGAATTCAAAAGATGTTAATCAGCCCAATTTGTTTTTTTAATTCAGATAAATCATTTTGAATATAGAAAACTTGGAATAAAGTAAAGACATGATATCATCTCTATTAAAAAATATTATTTTAAAAATGGTTTAAAACTTATTTCGCCTGATAAATCCCACTGAATATATATGAGAAGCAAGTATTTGGTATTCATTTTAAAGATGGACTTACTTTTTAATATCCTTTTCTAAAACACCTTATATCTAAATTGTCAGGATAAGTTAAATAACTACTTCATAAGCCTAACTCAACTTAAAGTTTTCTCTTTTTCTTTTAATAAAAAAATTCATTCAATTTTTATACACTTTTGTGGCGTATATTTTGAAACTTTTGTCTGATTCTTCAGACGAATATTTATCAAGGAGGCAAAGAGTGCTAATCAGTCGAATTCTTTTCAAAAAATTCAGATAATTCATTTTAAATTAAAATTTTGTGATAAAGAAAAACCCTGTCATAATATTTTCAAATAAAAAGATTAGTCTAAAAATTGGCTTAAAATCTCAATCTCAAAAATATTTAATCTCATTCACCATTGGCTTAAAATTTCATTCAAAAGTATATGCTTGATATTCATTAAAAAAATAAGTACTGGCTTTTTAATATCATATTCTAAAACACTCTATATGGATAAATGGCAGAATAAGGAAAATAAAAATTTCATAAACCAACTCAAAGTAAAATTTTTCTTTCCTTATAAAATAATTTGATAAAATTGTTCTGTATTTGTGTGACACATTTAAAATTTGGACTTATGTTTCTGCTACCTAGGGTATATAGCGTGCTAATCGGTTGAATCCTTTTAAAAAAATTGAAATAAGTCATTTTAAATCAAAAAACCTTATGACATAAAAAAATTTATGACATCATATACAAGAAAAAAAGAGGATTAGTTTAAAAATTAGCTTAAAGTCTTATTCGCGTTCATAAATTCTTCTCAAAAAACAACATTGGATATTTATTTTTTAAAAGGAAGACTTACTTTTTAATATACCTTCCTACAACACCTTATTCCGAAAGATAAATGACAGGATCAGGAAAATAAGAACTTCATAAGCCCTACTCAAAATAGAACAAAGCTGAAAGCTCTGAGAAAAAGTGAGGGTTAATTCAAAAATAATTTCACTCCATCTCCTTCATGATCTTCTTATTACATCAATCACATTTTATACTTAAGCAAATTCTTCATTTCAGTTTAAAAGTAAAGTTTTCTCCCTTCTTAAAATAATAATTTCAAGCAATTTTTCTGTATTTTTATGATACAAATTTTGTTTGATTCTAAGGATATCTAGGGAGGCAAAAGATACTAAAAGTCCAATTCTTTTCATATTTAGTTCGGAAGAATCATTTTGAATTTAAAACCCTTGTGATAAAAAAGACATGGCACCATATGCATAAAAAAGGATTAGTTAAAAAATTGGCAAAAAAAAAAAAACGATTCTGCCTCATAAATTGCACTCAGACATTAGTGTAATTTATCCTATTTATTTTATTTTTTTTCTTTTCAAAAATAAATACCAAGTATTTATTTTTGAAAAGAAGGCCTTACTTTTTAATATCCTTTCCTAAAACACCTTATATCCGAGATATAAATGTCAGGATAAGGAAAATAAGAACTACATAAGCCCAATTCAAAGTAAAGTTTTCTCAAAAAATATAATTTCATCAAATTTTTCCATATTTTTATAATTTTGTCCGATTTTTCAGTTATCTAGGGGAGAAAGAGTGATAATCAGTATTTTTTTTTAATTCAAAAAGTCATTTTAAATTAAAATCCTTGGGGCAAAAAAGGCATAACATCATTTATATGTGAAAATAAAGACCAGTTTAAAAATTGGCTTAAAATCTCATTCTGCCGCATAAATTGAAAACTCATAGTAAAGTTTTCTTAAAAAATAACTACATAGAATTTTCTGTATTTTTATGGTATTTATTTTTAATCATTTGTCTCATTTTTCCGCCATCTAGGGGCAAAGATTGCTAATCGGTAGAATTCCTTTTTTAAAAATTCAGATAAGTCATTTTAAATTAAAAGCCTTGTCAGAAAAAAATCCTTACATCATATATATATGAAAGAAAAAAAAATTATCAGTCTAAAATTAGCTTAAGATCTCATTCTTGTTCATAAATCCCACTCAAAAACAAATATTGGACATTCATTTTAAAATAAGAAGGACTTACTTTTTAATATCTTTTCCTAAAACACCTTATATCCGAGAGTTAAATGGCAGGATGAGGAAAATAAGAACTTCATAAGCCCAACTCAAAATAGGACACAACCGAAAGCTCCAAGAAAAAGTCAGGATTAAGTTCAAAAACATTTCACTCCATCCCTTTCATTGTCTTCTTATTACATCAATCACATTTTATACTTAACCAAACTCTTCGTTTCAGCTTAAAAGTAAAGTTTTCGCTCTTCTTAAAAGATACATTTTTATCTCCCACTACGGCCATCTCATCTCATTTATCTCAAGTTGCATCTGTTTTCCTTTTCGGGGAGAGGGGGGCTTTTTATTTCTTCTTTAACTCCCGATTTATCGCGTTGCTAAGTTTTTGTTGTTGCTCACAACTGTCAAAACTCGTTAAAAGCAAGTCCTTTGTGATTTTGAGTCTGTGAAAAGGAAAGAGAAAGTTTCTTGATTAGATTTTTCAAGTGCATTTGAATTGAATTTCGATGTCAGTCGCCATTTTCGGGGATTCCACCAGGTTTTAAGTCTCAGAAAAAGTGCTTTTTGAAGTATAGGTTTTGATTTGTGGTGTTTTATATGAGATCACTTTATTTTTTCAGTCAAATGAGTGAGAGAAAAAAATTAAATAAACGCAGCTTCTTATAAATTGAAACTTGAAATATTTTTTGTTTTAATTGGAGAAAATATGTTCAATTCTTTTGTTGTTAATGAACTTCGACAAGTAAAAACAAATAGATTTATATAGAAATTTTACAAGTTTTTTTTAAAAGATAGAAAGTGTGCTATAAGATTATTTTCAATTTTGTTGCATTTTTTCTTTAAACTAAACAAAAGTTCTTATGTGGCCTTTTTGCTTTAAGAAGCTTGTATTTTTTTTTGTTTTGCTATTATAAATGTCAAATAAATATTTTTATTGTATTTTTAATAAAAATGTATGTGTCGGTAGTAAAATAAAATATAATAATTTTCTATGCTGTAAATGTTTTATAGCATTATTAGAATTTATTATATGCATTAACTTGCTCAATCGAACTTTCCTGAAAGTTTGTTTTAATACATTTATTTGAACAATTTAAGGAGAAAAGAAAAATGTAATCTTATGAATATTCTGCAGACGAATTTGTATTATAATCATTAAATTGTTCTTTTCTTCTAACTGACGAAATAAAGATGAACAGTTTTCCCATTCCAATAAAAATAAAAGTAATCTGCATCATAACTTTCTACATTATAAAAGACGAGCAACATTTTCCAAATGAATTTTATTTATAAGATTTTTTTAAACAGCAAATAAAGGTTTGGAAGTTAATTTTAGAAAAGTTATAAAAGAAATTTTGAAAAATATTCAATAGAAAGATTATAAAAGGAAATGAAATACAATTTTGGAATAAAAATTATGATCTAGTAATTGTTTATTTTTATAAAAATTAACTCAAAAGGGAATTTTATTGAAAGTTGTATCATGATTCTAACATAAAATAATGCATTTAGTAGGTGACAGATTTTTTCTATAAAATTGAGCGTCTAGAAAAAATGTCAAAAATACAATTTAAGTTTTTTTATTAGATTATCTTGTGAATTTCCATTAAAAAATAATGAGTTGAATAATATGATTTTTTTTCTGCCACTGAAATCCACTAATAATTCTCTAAAAGAAGAAACATGAATTAGCTCAAATATTTTCTAATACAAATTAGTTTTCATAAAAATTCAATTTAAACCTCACATATATTTTAAATTGAGATTTAAATAAAACAGTTTTGGGAAAATTAATAATTTTTTTTTTACTTATTTTATATCGATAACAAGAAAGAAACTTTTATAGAACTTCCAATAATTATTGAATACATTATCCATAGAATATTTTGAAATTCTTCAATTTTATTGCTTTTTATTTATCTACATTTATCTATTGAGTTTCATTTACCGAATTAATCTTTTTCTGATGATGTGAGTTACCTCATATTCTATTTCACATTATGTATACATATGAGGTATATTTTGCCTCATACGCTGAACTGAGGTAAGTATTCCAAATATCTTTTCAAGAATTTCATTCTCATTTAGGGAGTTTTTGTAATTTTTGAAGCTTTAGTAAAAATAGTATACATTAAAAAAAAAAGCCTAACACTAAGCAAATAATCTACAGTATATAAACTTGATAATTATAGCTTCATTTAAAAAAAACTGTAGTATTTTTGATAAAGTTAACAATAAAACGTTCTAATTTGAATAATTTTGTCAAGAGAATTTAATTTAGTTACTCTGTCTTAATAAATTTTTTTTATTAATTAGAAATGTTTTATGCATTTAAGTCATAATGAAAACTAACAAGATTTTTTTTTTTCGTTTATATTTTGAAGGATTTTTAGCAGCGAAATCTCATAATCTAATTTAAAAAAATCAGAGCTTTTCCCCTTTGACTATTTTGTACATTTTCACTAAAGATATGTGTCGTGACCAAGTTATATTCAAAATTTACAGTTTACTGGGAGGGAATATCATATTATTCTTTTAATTACTTTTTTAACTATATTTTCTTATAAATACAAAATTTGTTTTGTGGAATACATAGAAATTTAAGATACCAATTCATTACAATATCGAGGTAGAATTCTTTGACAATTTTAATATTTTTTCAATGCCTGTATAATAAAAGAAAACAAAATGCTTCTAATAATTCTTAGACGCATACATAATTAAACTACATTTTTGTTTTCATCTGAAATTTATAAATGTATTCGAAATACAACGAGCAATTAAGAATTAATTTCTAATTACATATTCTTAGCCTATACTAAAGTATAATCCTTTTTGTTCTAGGCCACAAAATTTTGTCATTATAATGCAATGCTTTAATATTATACATATATATATATATATATATATTATACATATTCTTTAATATTAATTACAGCAAATGCTTTAATATTATAAAAGAAAACGATAGGAAAAACGACTGATTATTTTTTTAATATTAAGTATTAATAATATAAAAATGTGAATATGAATGGTAAGTACTATACCTGATGCTTAAGTTTGAATTGCAATTATATTACACACACATACATATAAACTAGTGAAAATTTTATTTTATCTTCGTGAACATATTAATAATTAAATTTCTTTTTATGCTTCTATTGAATGATTTAATATTGAGGTATAAAATCAATCTTGTTGTTTATACAATAAAATATTGATAAATTATTGGATAATTTAATAATTTTGATAGATTCAAACAGAATTTGCTGAACAGATGTGTGTAGCTAGTCTTAGGGAGTCTCATTAATTTTTCAATCAGATACATAACTCATCAGATATCAAGCAACAAGACTATAAAAAAGATTAAGTATGAAATAATTAAAATCTGCTTACAAACTTTATTTAATCTGTTTGATTGCTAGAAATAAATAAAACAAATTAATTCTTTAACACAGGTGATTAAATCGTGGTAGGAATATTTGCAATTATATCTATTTCAAAATATCACACATTCCTCAAAGTAATACAATTAATATATTAGGATGTAATAGAATAAATGAATTTAATTATATATAAATAATGATGAATATCATACTATACAAAAAGAAAAGCACTATAAAATTAAATAAATTATAAAATAATCTTTAAAAAATAGCTAATAATTAATTTACTTTGCAGACATCAGACAAGGTTTAGATATATAAAAATTAACTGTATCGTTAAAATTTTCCTTACCCTTAATAAAAAATTATGTATACTATTGTATTTATTATAAATTATTTTAATTATAAATTTCTGAAGTAATTATCAGAATTATATGATCGTTTCGTTATCATAATCATTTTCAAATAAAAAGATTTAGTATCTTGTTATAAAGTGTTTTTTAAAGAGTTCATTTCTCAAACAAACTTTTAGACGATATTAGGTAGAATTAAATGCATACACTTAAAAAGATTAGTATGTTCAGAGAACAAATGAGTTCTCACATGCTAATTTATGTCAGATATTATAAGTATTTTCTTCCTCTCTTTGTTTCTCACATTTTAATCTCTAACATTTCAAATATTTAATAAATAATTTTTTTCATCTTTAGAAATGTATTATTTCAAAACACTTCATTAAAATTTATAATTAATTTTAAAAAATTAAACCAAATCTTTTTTGTCAAAAAAAAATCGATGCCATTGATTTTATTGAAAAAAATTAAAATATTTTTGTCTCCTTTTTCTGTTATGGTGAAGTAATCTAAAAAATAATAATTTTATTTAGAATTACTTAGTAATTAAATATTCATTTATATGTATTAAGTGTGTGTGTGTGCGCGGGAGCATGTGTGTATATAATTTATAAATTTAAATGACCTAATTAATAAAGGCTTCAAATTTTATTTTTCTATATCATTTCTAATTTGCTTAAATTTCTTTTATATTAATTTGAGATATATTTAATAAGAAATATTCAAAATATCTTTAATGAAATATATTTTAAAAATAATTTTTTGTCAGTTGCTATAAATTTGTATTGTTGTTATATTTTATATCTTTGAATCCTTTTTGCCATACTATACGGTTTTTTTAATAACTCTGATTGCCTTTGTTGTAAAACTATTGTTGGCAAAATGTATTATCAAGAAATTTATTATTTATTAAGAAAAATATATTTCAGTTATAAGTAAATTCTGCAATATTTAGCTAAACATTTTTTTTTTATTACAACACATTTTTGTAAGTTCATGCTAATTTGTCACAATGTATCTTTTTCAAGATGGATCCCAATTATTTGCATACAGATTATCCAAAGATGAGGTCACAATTATTAAAATTATGTTTAACGAAATACGAAGTTCAATAAAAGAAAAAATGGAATGGTCTTTAGTTTATTTGAATCAGAATCTCTAAGAGTTTAAATTTTACATAACAGTTTTAAAGTTACATGCACTTCGAAATCTTAATGAGGAATTAAAATCCAAATATATGCATAATTACCCTCATAAATAGAAGCATAAGGGGAAAAAAATGAGAACCATTCAGTCTGTTAATGTTAACATATTCTTAAGTAAGATGGTATGAAAAATGAGTTTTCTAATGGCATTTCTAGTCTAAAATTTGCTTATTTAATTTGTCTATGATGGTTGATGATATTTATTTTTTAATATAGCAATGCAAATAAACTCATATCTTACCGCTTGTCCAATAAGGTCTCTTTTCTCCCTGATTTCCTCTCTTATTGGAGCAGAACGCATTAGTATAATCTTAATCGCCGGTTTGTAGCATTTTATTTTCCTTTCCGTTCAATTTAATCTGAGAAGTGATTACAGGCACTGCTGCCATCTAGTAATAAATTATTAAACTGCAGTTACACTTTTGGAATGAATTTCATGAAGGTGTTTTTTAGGGAGCTGCGAAGAATTTCTCAATCGATAATTTTCGTTTTAAATAATATAGATCTATTTCTTTTTTCCCTCCTAAAAAATACCTTTTTTTCTACATTACATTAGGTGCTTGAAAAGATTGAAAGAAACTTTAAATGCACGCAAACTTCATCAGTTTTGTTAATTGGTTTTTTTTATTTGTTGTATAACAGGTATAGATTCTTTAAATTTTTAAAAAATTTGAAACGTATATTAGAAATAGTAAGAATGATAACAACAAAAAAAAATACTCGCACTCAATTGCAATTTCAAATTCTAAAAACACTACTTTATAATTCAAAATGTTTCTTCTTCATTTAAAAATAAGGGTTGAACATATTTAGAGATTATTGAAGTAGTATTAATTAGTTTTAGGATTTTTTTTTCATCTGAAAATTATCGATTTTTTGCAGATTTTTTATTTTACGATTATTTTATTCCTTCTGAAGGCATTATACATTTTTACTTATTTTTAATTTTGTTCTAATAATGAAAAAATATCGAAAAAAATTAACTTTTTTTATTGCAGCTTTGCTAAATTTCATAAAATGTCATTGGATACAATTTCAGTGGTTCATATTAAAATTATGACAACTTAATTGTCAAATCTATTATTCGTTTAGGGATTAGGTTATGGTCCCAACGTCTCACCACAGACAAAGACAACGATCAATTGTATATTAAATGGCATGTACTGATTTTGTTTATAATGGGAGTGGCATCATGAAACCGACTATTTTTTTCTAAAATTGTTATTTGATATATATAAAATAGGATTTTAGCAACTGTATTATAAAAATAATCATTTTCATTGAACTTTGTCGATTGAAAAACAATTCATTAACTTGGTATTATTTCCTAACACTTCATTTATTACATTTAAATCTGAATTAATGATTACATTGAGAAAATTATTTGACTTTATAATATAACATACATTAAAATGTCTGTTAGAAAGATCTCATTAAAGAAATAAAAAGGAAAGTAATTGAATTATAACTCAGTTTGATTTGGAAACAACTTGTAAAAAATTAATAGGAGCAAATAAAAAAAGTTAAAAATATTTTCCGATATTTCTTTTATTAATAAATTGATTTGAAACACATTGACATATCTTAAGATAAAACCAATATTAAATTGCAGAAATTTCGTTTAACGTACCAGGTTACAAAAACAAATATTTATTTCAAGGAAATAAGCATTAAAACTTTTTGTGACCATGAAAAAATAACAGGTATTTATAATTTTATACAAATGAAAAAACAAATTTTTGAATGCATTCATCATTTAAAAAAGAAAGATTGTAAAGACTGTCTTGAAATTATTATAAAGGAAATAACTTATTATTTGAAATTATTTTAAGAAAGTTATTTTATGACTTTTGGTTATTGTTAACTTTATTTCGAATATCTGTACGTCATTTATTAGTTTAAGCCATTTAAACATAAATTAGTCATTTATTGATAACACTAATTGTGTTATATTGGAACAAGTCCTTTTAATCAGCAATCACTCCTTCTTTTAAATGATACCGACTATTATATTGCTATCCTTCGAAATTCCTATTACAGTAAAATTGCAAACCACAAAGATTTAACATGAAGATTTTAAATTGTAATTAAAATAACAATTTATAACAAGCTTTAGACTATTGCATTAATAGCTTCAAACATATATTAAACTATTTAAACAACTCTGATAAATTCATAAATGCACATCTCTCAATAATTTCAAAAAGGCTTTTTGGAAAATACTTTTTGGATTTGATATCAGAATAATTGCATCGACATCATTTTCGATATTATTTTGATATTCTATGATCAAATGTTGACAAGGCACTCAATTTTCAAAGATAATAATACAACTCAAGATATTGCAGCATTGAAAAGAGGCAATCAACTTTCGCTAGCCGAATAGTTATCACATCGTCTCGTAATGAAGAGATCCCGAATTCGAATCCCCCTAACGATAATATGGTTCAAAATTTGTGTAAATATTAATTTCTCGATTTATATTTTCCCTTATTTCCTGTTCCAGAAAGTACTGGACCTTTATTTATTTTACCAGATACTTGCTCTATACTTTTCTTACTGTTTCCAGAAAAGCATTCTGGAAGTTTCCCTGCCGTTATAAAAACGGAGGATCTCTCGGTCACGATACTCTGAGTTCAGAAATGAATTGATTTAGATCAATGACACACAGGCAATAAAGCTAAAGTATCAATGTGACAGTATTATAACTTTCACACTTACAAAAATGCGTGAAAAAAAGTTACTGAAGTTATTTATACTGAAAAAGTTGCTAACAAAACTAGATACTTAAAATTGTTTTATTTTTGCTGATTAAAAATACCATTAGGTTTTTTTCATAATCTTAATTAATCACTCGCAACTCAATTTCATTTGTTTCTAAGCAATACGATCATTTATTTTCTGAATATAAAGGCAATCTTTTTTCATTTTCTACCATATCTAATTCAAGCAATAAGCTGTGCAAAAACGGTCTTCACTTACTTACCATGCACTCTTACTATTTTATCATATATAACAAATTTAATAATTTTCAAATTTTATTTATAAAATAATATGCATTTTCCTTTAATTCATTACATTGATATAGTATATCAAATTGAAATTGGTATGCGATATCAATTTCAATCGATATACGATATTTAATATCTTTGGCAACCTAATTAAGCAATTGCCCATTTAGATTCACAGTTCCATAAGGCAGTATATTTTCTTGAAGACATTGGGTGATAATACAAATAATATTTTCATACATTTTACAATATGGTTAAAAATAGTTGAATACTGCATAAAATGTGTACTATAGTATAATAAAATATTTTGATATTTAAATTCAACATAATATAAAATTTACTAAATAACAGCAATGACGAATGAATGCTGAATAGGCGACATTCTTGATCACAACAAATTATCAAGTCATAATAATAGTCCGCCTAAACAAAATTTTCTTCACACTGACTTATCGCTAATAAAAGGAAACCGGAAAACTGACCCAATTATAATACTTTAAAAAGCTCGAATTCCTAAAAAATTCACCTCTTAAACAAAAGGATGGTTACAAAATGTATTTATAACTTAAAATGGTTCATTTTTACTTTGATATTAAAAACATATTTGAGGTTTTAAAAATCTATAAAGTTACAATCTTCCTGAAGTCGAAAATTGATCCTGAATGAGTAAAAACTATGAAAGCTATTCTCTAGATTTGAATTTTTAAATATATTGAATTCATTAAATGGAGAAAATATTCGTGTCTACATTTTAATTAGGTATTCATCTAGAGAAACATCGTCAAATTCTGTATTACAAATGGCTTTCCAACCTTGGTATTTTTAGAACATACTGTGCTGCCATCTAGTAATGATTTTTAATATAAAACATCATGATGCATTGATTCATTTTTCTCAAGTTGTTATAGGCAAAAATTTCTATTCGTTTGGAATTTCAAGCTATTTGCAAAAATTATATAAAATAGCATGGATTTTTCTTCGTCTCAGCTATGAATCGACTCTTACGGAATGTCCCAACAGTATAAATATATAATTTTCAGAAAGATAATTGTTTTCCAAAAACTGGAGATGAGAAAACTAAAGTTTCTAAGAATTATATTTTAATATGAAGTAAATATTTAGTTTGTTTACCACTATTCTACTGTTTATATTTCAATACTTACCAATTTATCATTACTATGAAATTTTTCTAATTTTTTTTTAGACTTTATGTTAAATATTAGTAGAGAAAAAAACCAAATGGTCATCATTAAAACAAAGTAAATCAAAATATTAACCTACATTTATTCCGAAAATATTAAGAATTTCATTGTTATAGAAATAAAACTACGTAATTCCAGAATCGTAAATGAAAGCCAACAGAAAATCTAAATTACGAACACAACATTCAGTAATCGTCTATTTAAATAAAACACTTAGTAGCTCACTTTCCTGATAATTTATAATCAGAGATATTAGTAGCATATCTTGTATCTCGTTTGATCAATTAATTCTTGAAAAGGCTACAGCATATAATTCCTTCAAAATTTGTACAAGATTTTTTATTCCTTTCGATCTAGTAACTAGAAACCACGAAAACTAATTTTGCTTTTCAGCAAACAAAATTCATAATGAATGTGGTTTTTACGTTTAGAATTTTATCTTAATAAAATAATATTATTTTAAGTATAATCTTTCTATATGTTAGTTTGAGACTTAAAAAAATATAGAAATAATTTTAAAAACGATACAATGTTGTGATATTTTTTTGATGAAGTTGAAATTAACAGTTTGGTTGCATCAATGTTTAGCTTTTATTAAAGAAAATAAGTCACTATGATTATCTTTTAGTGTTTTTTCAACTCTGCAATATATACTTGATGAAATTTTCTACTTTTAAATGCATTAAAAACTTTAAAAATTAAAAATATAAAATACATTTTAATATTTTATAACACTTTATTAACAATATTGGAAAGTCTTAATTGATAATTAGTTAACAATAGCGAAAAATACTCTAATTGAAGCTTCACAAATTTACTACTAGATGGCGGCACGCGCAAGGAAACTAGGTTTAATATGGATGCCTGATATTTTAATACTTTCTAAATTCTACTATATTTGTCTATAGGAATACTCGAGTTTTTATAAATATTTATGTTACTAAGACTGCGAAAAATGGATCGCAAACATTTCATTTTTATTAACATTAAATTTGAAAGAAAGTTAAATAGAAGTGCATAACTTTATTGCATAAGAAAAGAAACAAAGAATTTTTGTTCGTTTGACCGAAAACTTCGAAATGAAACATGGGTCATCTTTAAGAAATTATAAATCTAAATCATGCTTCAATGTCGGTAAACTCTTACAGAGAGAGCTACGATTTTTGACTTACAAGAATTATCTTCAAGTTAAATTTCTACATTTCTTCGGAAAAATTATCCTCGATTATTTAATAATATGCTAATTTAAAAATGCTAGAATTTTCACTTAAATGATTCTTGTAAATTGATTTTAAAAAATAGAAATAATTAAAACGTTTAATATATGCAATTCTATATTATTTCTAAACTGAAAAATTTCACAAATTAAGTGTACCTTCATTAAATCCAGTTTAGAATTCTTGGGTCACAAAATTATGCAAGTATTCATGGCTAAGAAAAACAAATTTAAAGGCATCCAGTTTACGAAATTATAACACTTTATTTTCAGTTATACAAAAAAGGAAATAGTTATTACAGCAATAAACATAATATACATGAAATATATATATGAAACATAATATACATGAAGATTCAATACATAAAGCAGATTAAATATAGAAGGATAATTTATCAAAAATTTATAAATGTAAGAAGTCCCATTATATTATAATATTAATGTATTTAGTCCCTTCGTCAACAATGACGTGCCTAAAACGCACATAGAATTACCAAATTTTTTTTTCTTTTAAATCAGCTATTAAATGAAGGTATTAAGTGATTTGAAATGCAAAAATCTCTCAAACGTTTCAATATATAAAAGGAACTTTGAATTAAAATGACAAAATGTTCTTCAGAGGATGTGCCATAAATTCATATGTCAAAAGGTTAAAATTAAAAAGTTAAGAATTTTTACGACATTAGAAATTTACAATTTAATAATATCCATTTAAAAACCTAATTTCAATTCACATGAGCATTTTTTCAGAAATAATTGAAATGATTAACTCAGAATATACAATATATACTGCAGTTACCTTATATTAAGAAAAATTATATTAAATTCGACTCTAAAAGACTTGTTAATTTTAAATTTAAGAAGGAAAAAAAAATCTCATTAAATAAAAAGTAATCCGTGCCTGTACCAATTACCATTCATTGTATCCATTCATTATTTTCCTACAAAATGAGCCGATATTTTATTCTTAAACCTATCCTCACATTTAATTTAATAAGCATTCGTAATTTTGATTCGTTTTTTTATATTATCTCACTGAAGCATATTGATCACCATGAGGATCAGGCATGATGATCAAATGATGCCTTCAAAAATTCAAAAAGGATTCTTGATTGGCTGGCCGGCCGAACCAATCAATCACCCGCTTGAAAACTATGAATGAATTTATCGCGATTTTAAGATATTCATCTATATTAATCAGAGTCATTCAGAAAGAGGATTTCGCGATATTTTGGATCGAGTAATGAATTAAAATGATTTAATTTAGCATTTTAATAGTTGTTTTAACAATTCTTAAAATTGAATTCTAAATGGATGCAATGAATGTGAAAAGTTTTAGAATTTTGTGTAGATGATAGATAAATATTTCAAAGTGTTAAAAATTTTAATTAAACAATTTTGTCACATTATTTCTTTAAATTTTAAACTAGTAAAACATGAAATGAGGATGCTCATAAAACTAGTATATATTGCATATTCTTATCAAAGTCATCTTACAATATCTATATTAAAAATTAAAACATTCTCCAGTTTGAAAATTTTTTATAATTGTATTTTAAATATTAATCTGCTATGATTACATATACAGTGATCAGTTTTCCAATAAACCAACCATATTTTTACAAATTATCAAAATTTTAAGAATCCTTTAATCAGAAAGCAAACTACAAACTTTTTTTGCATGTAATTAGCATCTAATAATTTTCACTGAATTTTACAAGTAATATTTCTCAAGCAAAATAGACTAATATAAAATTTCTGAGTAATGTTCATAATGTGAATTTATATTCAGTATTCAGGAAACTAATAAAAATCCTAAGAAGAAGTTCAAGTTTGCATTTAATCTCAAGAAACATCAAATTCATATCTAAACGAGAATTTAAAATGCAACATGTGATATATTCTTATGAAAATCGTGATTTAAAAGTACTAAAATGGGTTTCTTGGTAGAATTGAATGATTGTCTAGTGCTGAAAGATTGGCATTCTTTCAATAGTAGAATTACATCTTAAATAAATGTCTAGAAATTAAAAGTTAAAAATTAAAAAAAAATATTTCTATGGTGTTAAATTATTTAAAATTAAACCGTTTTGCAATAAAAAGATTGTTAAAACTTCTATTTAATAGCAATGCAACTACAAGAAAAAAATTAATTACATATTTTAGAAGTTTTTTTTTATTATAATGCCTCTTAAAATAAATTTATAATGAATAAATATAAGAAAATTGCTTTATAATATTTTATAGTACTAATTTTTCTGTAACAGCGATTGACCCTTTTGTTATTTAGCAGTAGAAAGTCGCATGGAAGTTTATACTCGGAAGATACAATAGCCAATTCTAGACGCTTTTAACACAGATTACGGTTAAAGTTCGGGATTTAAGCAAATTTACAATCCATTTTAAATAACTATACTCAAGAAAATGTCTTTAATACCTTGATTTTTCTAAAAAAGTAAGCATGAATCTGCAAGTACGAAAAGTAAGCATGACAAAATTTGCAATAATACCAAAAAATTAAAAATGCATTTTTAAAACGTATCGTGATATTTTTAATGTGTTGCCAATTGAATAAAAAATGAGCAACACTTTTACATAAGAATTTAAAATGAAGTGCGAAATGTATGTATTGAATTATTACATGATAATTACAAATTAATATAGAAGAATAAACTTTCTTTAAATTGAGCGTCTTATAAACAGTTTTGTATAATATACTTCGTATCCTTTAAATAAACTAAAATCCACTTTCAGAAGTTCATTGAGAAGCTATATTAAATGATATTGGGAGAATTCATATACTAAACTTAAAATATTAACACTTAGCACTTTGAATAAATTCATTAACATTTCAATTGGTTGCTGACTAACATACACTGTTAAGTAAAACTTCCAACAATTATAATTTAGTTTTCAAACATTAAAATATTGAGCATGTTTAAACATGTAGAGTATACTTTTAATTGTAACAAGAATATTGTTCATCACTGTACAATTTGTTATTAAAAGTTAATGACAATTTCATTACAATTCCTCTTTTTTCATTTCAACTTCGTCATTTTTGCGGAAAAGTTTAAAAACTTTACCAAAAGGGAGTATCACAATTCCAGTTTGCAGACATTTTTGTAATTTGTCAGACGTTAGACTTGACAAGTTTTGCTAACAATAAATTGGCTTACTGTATCATTTGTCCATAATTTTCTTATGAAAGTTCATAATTGCAGACAGGCTTGATAATGCTTCAAGACAAATCCTGTTTGGAATGGTCTGGAGAATTCCATTTATGCATCATGTCTTCATGAAGCAAGATCTGAAAAAATATGAAAAATTTGCATTCATACAGATAAAAAGGAAACTGGAAGTAAAACACAGATATAATAATGCTAATGAAATCTATGTTAATTCATGATGTTGAAGTAATTTTCTTATGGCTTCATATATGATGGAATATTTATATATTTGCTTTATTATTAAGAACTGTACTTTTCCCATTGTAAAGGCACAGTGAAAAAGTAGCCAAATAATCAATCGTCTGTTAAAAAAATGCAAAATTGCCAAAAAGTCACCAAAATTGCAAAATTGCTCCAAATTTCTTGTAGATAGACTCTGCGACTTTACTTGCGTTTTGTTCACACTGGCGACATTTGTTTTGTCATTCGCTTTACTTGGCGTCATGACTCGCATTTGGCACACATTGGTTACATCTTGCCTCCATATAATTAAAAAGTACCTTTAGAACACTCTTAGGAAAACTCGATTTTTCTTTCAAATTCATGTTTCGAATTAAACTTTTTGTTTATAGCAATATTATATATCTGATAAAACGCTACAAATTCGATGAGATTCTTCTTGAATTTAATGATGGTTTTGCCGACATTTAGTCCGTATTGATATGTAAGAAACGTATCTTTTGCTCATTCAATAGAGATCCAAACAATGAATGTTTTTCACATTTTACTCAAATACTATACAGCAGAGGAAAATAATTAAAGTTTCGGAATAGTTAAGGAATTAATGAGTTGCATTTTGCTAATAAAATAGCACGTGTGTAGCACGGCTCAAGAAAACAGTGGCCCCGATTTCCTTAGTAATCTGTATAACAAATTTATTAAAAAATTTAATTTGCCAAAATAAAATTTAAATTACCAAAACATTTTTACAATATTTGGATATGTAAAAAGTCTTTCGAACTATTCGAAACTACAACTTTAAAAAAGAGCAGCCAAATTTTGATACAATTTTGCTGTCTGTAGAAGATTTAAATTCCTTACCTCAAATAATTGCTTTCATGATCCATACTATAATCGCGTTTAAATTGAATTCAATATTTAGAAAAATTCTGAATTATTTATTAAATATAAAGTAATGAAAATTGCTTAAGTTTAAATAAATTAAGATTCGCAACACAACTCATTCTTGATTTACCTTGAGATTGCCCGATTTCGAGGCTATTTTGGAGACAAGAAATAATAAAAATTAAGTTACCTTCGATGGAAAAATTTCACATTAAAACATTAAGAAATTTAATTAAAAACTTGGATAGGCGCAATATAACAAATTCCAAGTACCTCAAATTTTGCTCAAATGCTGTACTCAAAAATTGCTAATGAAGGCTGGAACTTTTGCTAAGTTTGTTTATCAGAAAACAGGAAAATTCCTTCGCGAACAAATCTGGGGTTATCAACCATTAGAAAAAAATTAGATCGTTAAGATATCAACTATCCAAAATCTCTGGCAAAGTAATGCTAATTTAACATTATTATAATGCAACTCACCCTTAAACATTTCTTATATATCCAGATTACTTGGTGCTGTTAACCTGCTCGCACTGGAACAGGAGGGCATACCATTCAGAAAAATGACATCAGCGTCGAATAAATGGTAAAACAAATAAATATCTTAGAAGAAGAAAAAAATTAATTTTGTAAAATAAACATTTTCTAAGCGCAATATTCATTTTCATTCAACAGCTATCACAATACAATAACTTACCAGATTCACTAAAATATCTTACTGAGAGCAAGTTTCTAATCCACTCAGAATAGTTTGTAATTATCTAAACCTGATGTTTCGAAGGTGATGCCTTTATTCAAGAAAAAACAGTAAAAATGATCCCTCTTCATCGTTCTGCTTTCTTGTAAACAGCTTCTGAAAAAAAGCTATATTCGTAATTTCTGTATTGTTACATTCTATTTGTTCACATACTTTGAGCATGTCAAGTTTTGTAAATTAACAATAAATGGATCTGATGTATCACTTTAGACTATAATTTTTTTTATATATAATATTAAGTATACCATATAATATATATAATATTAGTATATCACATAATATATATGTTAGTATACTAAAGTATATATAATATTATATGGTATTATTATTATTTGATCAAGTATGCCATATAATATTATATATATATATATATATATATTATATAATATTATATGGTATACTTGATAATTCCAAGATAAAGCCTGTTCTGGTGCCTAGGACATTTACTTGGGCCAAAATATCCCTTATTTGACAAGCAAGACGTGAAAATAAAGTTTAAATTAATACAAATATGATGCCATCATGAAATAGAGAGCAGAAAATATGATCCTGCTAAATAAATTTGTAGCCATTCAATTACCTGGAAGTAACGTCCTTGTACTTTATTTTGGACATAATCAAATATAAACATGTTTTTTCATTAAAAAGTTCTTGATAGAAGTCATTGAAAATTTCTTAAGAGAAGCTATTTGCAACAAAATATCTAAATTTATTGAATTTAAGCATTTAAAAAATTTATGAACGTCTTCCTTAAGTTTTCGACCGTTCTAGAGACATTTTCTTGACGAAGAAAGTACAACAAATAATTAAATTGTTTTGCACACTTTAAAATCCCATATAATTGAATAGATATTAAATATTTTTCTCAATTCTATGAAGTAAGGAAGTTTTATTAAAAGGTTTCAGTTTTTATTACTATTGTGTTTCCATTTTACACGTGAGGCAATACTCAAGAAAGCATATATATTGAAAGAAATGTTTACAATTTAGTAATACGATGAATAGGCAATACAAATTTAAGAAACAAAAAGATAGGTATTGATTAATAATAGACATTTAAAAGCATCCTAATTTTCTCTTCGAATCTCCTGCTTTTTCAGAACCTTCCATGACTTTAAAATTGAGATAAAATTTTATTATTTACTTTTAAACTTTTAGAAGTGAATTAACAAAATGCAATTACATTGTTTTTCCTTTTACTGCAGATACTTTTTTTATTACAACTAATTTTAACTCTAATTTCTTTGAAAACCAAGGGAATAATAAAATTTCCTTCAACATTACTTAATTTCGTATAAAATCCTACATATAACTTTATATAAATATTTGCACAAGGAAGGTTTAAAATTATGACATTGTATTATTAAAAGGTATGACAATGACCGCTTTAGCAATTCTGGGTATATTAGTACTAATTGAAAGTGAGCATAGTTTTAAAAAGCAATTTGAGACCTACACAAAGGATTCAAAATGCAATATCGCTTTGGCATTATTATAAGATTAAACTTACTGTGCCTGTGAGCTGGTACTACTTCCTCATTTTTAAACATTTCCTGCAAGTCCTGTTTATTCGGTGTTCAAACATATTGAGCTGAAAGGTAATCTCGATGTGCCCCCATCCAGAAAAAGGCCATCTTCATCAGCAATGAAAACCTTAAAACAAAGTATGTTTGGTAATTTTGTAAAACAGCCACACAACAGAATTCCAAATTTAATCTTCGTTTTCATTTTCTTATTTACAAAATGCAATAACTTACTGAAGGACTGTCTTTTCCCATCTAGAATAGATCTTCATTCTGTCTTTGGGATGGGAAGATAGAAAACATAGCGAAAAAAGGATACATCGTTATTCAAAGAAATGATATCGGAAACAAATGGGTCTTCATTTTTCTGCTATCTTAAGATGAGCAGCAAAAGGTGCATAGTCTAGGATCTCACTTATGAATGCATCCTGTTTAAATTCAGGAAAAAGACTCTTCAGAAAATGTCACTCATCTAAATATATCATTTTAGTACAAGAACTAATTTTTTTATGAAATATGACGGAAAAATAGGTGTGGGAGGTTGAATTCAGTAGCAGTAAGTAGAATTGGTCTCTGAATCTAAGATGGACAGAACATGGTAAGAAAAAAAGGTTGCAGATAAGATAAATTTTAAATTCATAATTGATGGCACTGATAAAAATCAGTTTTGCAAGAGTTGATGGAGAAGTATAGAAAGTCTTGAATTTGTTCTTGATTGAAATCTCCTTTTTTATAATTTATCAGATTTAAAAACAAGGATTAATTTTTAAGTTATTACAAATAGGTTGATGATACAAGAAAACTAAAGAGAAAAGGAAATGTGACATTGCTAGTAAATATTTAATATTTCAATGAACTGGAAACAATTTGTTTGCATTTTCATATTTTGCAGAATAACATATTTTGCAGAATTTTTATTAAGGAAAAAAGGGAACACTGCATTTTAATTAATTAAAAAGGGAATCTTTTGATTAATCACCCTAAAATATGATGTCTGCCATTATAATACAAAAACTTACCTATGAAGTGCTACCTCTTTTCATCCTTAAGCCTTTCTTGCATATCCAGCTTAGTTGAAACTGCACAAAAATGTTGATAGGAAAGATGGTCCCACTACTGGAAAACGAATTGCATTATCTAGCAATGTGTTATCTGTATCAACAATGAATACCTTAAAACACAAAGGGCATTTTGTCAAATTGTCACACAATAGCATTTCCAAACTTATCTTCGTTTAAATATAACCACAATGCCTAATTCTCTTCGATACTTACCGAAGAATACGTTTCTGGTTCATTTAGAACAACCTGTGCCAATTAAATTGGCAATTCGAGATAGCATAGAGTACATTCAACATCTAGAGACTGAAATTGTATAGATAAAAAAATTCCCTTTCAGCGTTCCACTCATTTGGCATCAACTGCAAGGGCCGCATCATTCAGGACTCCATTAACGTCCCATTCTATTTAAATTAGCAAAAATAAACATCTTTTACTTATCTAGAGGTTTCGGTGTAAACTCAGAATTGAAGCTTCCTTAAGAAATTTGTTCGAAATTTTTTTTAAAAGGGTAATCCGGTAGATAAGTAAGTCTGGATTATCCCAAAATTGCAGAAGGACAAAACATTGCAAACAAGTCACAATAAATTCAAGTTTTAAACTGGCAATAGGGGAAGATTCAGAAGCTGATGGAATTTCACAATAAATCTGGATTCTATTTACAGCAAACATCCTGGCGATTCATACGACCCCAGCTTAAAACAATTTCAGAATCGGCAAGAACTTTTGAACTCTTCTAAATGATGAACTGTCAATTTTTACAATCACAAGCACTACCTTGGTAGCAAATTTCCATGATTAAAACAAAGTTTCTTACAGAATCTACATTGTTCATTCATTGGCGAAAATTACACAACGCACGAAATCTTTGTTAAATTTAAAAGTAGAATTGACATTAAGAATATTTGCTCTGTAAAATAGCTTCCAACTTAATATTTATAAAAGAAATCTCACTTGAAATTTATTAGTTAGATACGGCAGCTCTTGAACATAATAAGACACCAGCATTCGGTATGAAAAAAAATCTTTTAAAGTATTCTCGATTGAATGTTAAGGGTTATTTCGCTTAGCAAATGAGCATGTACATTTATTCATACTTCCTGTATATGCAGGGTCTGAAGAGCATTTGATTTTTAGAGAAATAAGTTTCTTCATACCATCATTTTTCTGAAAAGAATTTAATATTAATACAGATTCTTCAGATGCAATCAATTTGAAGAGAAACTCAAAGTTTGTAGGAGCTTGCAAATTTGGCAAATTCATTTTAATTTTTCGCCCATTATTTGAATCTGATGCAGGAACTTCAACTATCGTCCCCAACTCTCTCGCATTGAAATAACACAAGCAAATACACACTATTATGATATACTCATCTCTCAAATGCATTTTCAGAGGAATTTTAGGTTTTAAAAAAATAGCTCCGTACTCATTCAGAATATTAGAATTTGGTGAGAGTTTGGGATTTTATGGCACAAAGCCCAATATTTAGGTATACCGTGCTAGATGGAGATATTTAGAATTTCCATTTGTCCAATATCTACTAAGGATCCAGAGAACTTCTGAAAATTTTAATACAGTTTAATTGAAATTGAATTAGCTGTAATTTACAAATTACTGAATTGTATGACAATGTAAATCTTTGGAGTAAACTAAATGGATCCCATACAGATAAAAAGAAACCTTTCATGTGGGCACTCAAATCAAAATAAAAAATTCTCTAAAATGAATTCTGACTTAAATATTAAAATCAAGAATAAAACATTTTAAATGTAAAACTTTTTAGATCAATATTTAAAGAATGACTGCTAACCTAACTTTATATCAGATTTAAATAAAGTTATTTGTGTAATTTCTCATTAAAATATTTTTAGTACATGTCGGACATCCTGTTTAAAGCATTTACAGTTTCAGAGATTTCTTATTAGATAAGTTTTATTCAAATAAGTTCATACACGACAAACAAAATTAGATTTATGCGTTCAAATTGTTGCTTAAGTACGTGAGAAATTCCAAAGATTATGTGCAATGCAAAATAAATAATTTTTCCCATTCTTTAGATATGAGGATTTATCTTTTGATTGGTTGATTTTAGTATTGATTTTATGTATCACATCACGAACAGTTATTCCTCATATGATAGTCTGATATTTGAGGTTAGATCAAGATAGATATCCTATGCAACGCAAGTAACTATTTGCCTACACAGGGAATTTCTCTATAAACTTAACGAAGAAAGTTTACGAGACCGATTGCATAGTGCAGATTACAAAATAAAGTAGTAAAATTATGAAAAGAAGGCAATTTAAAAGCATAAAAAAACTTCGGAGTATTTCTGAAGGATAATCGAAGTGGAGTATCTCAAGAAAAACAACTATTGAAATAGTGAACGGCAAGAATTAAAGAAATTTTGAAAAAACACAATTCCTTTTCATGATGTACAGCAGTTTAGAAATGACTGATTTTTAATTGAATATAAGTGCATCATTTTCCAATTTCATCTTCAAATATGATAAATTATCTAAGGTTTTGTCGAAAATGCGAGGATCCGAGCATTTAGACTTTTAATGGAGCTTCTTGGCCCAGAATTATAGCAGTTTGGATCAAAAATAAACTATTAATATTTAACAACTTTATACTTATATTTGGAATCTGAAAGATCTGAAGAAATTTAGAAGCCTGATGTAGCAAAATATCAACCACGGCAATAAAAATAAAAGGAAAGCTCATGAGAGATTTCGAATTTTTATGACAGTTCGTTTTTAAATTGAGCGGTATTTGAAAAAGTCTTGAAATTTCATTACATTTGGAAAATCAGAACAACTTCATGAAAGAAATTAGGTTTTGAATTTCAGCATGTTTCATTTTCAATTGTTTTTCCCTTTTAAACCCCAGGTATAAAGTTTGGTTCACATAATTTTACTCCAAGAAATGCTCCTATGTTAAGTTCACGAAAGAACGTAAACGAAAAGTTAGAGATCATTAGGGAAAAAAAAACATTTGACTGCAGATAACCTGTTTTCAGTGTAAAATTCGTAAAGCAAATTGGCCGTCAAAAATATAAGTATGCACTAATTCAACAAATTAACATAAAAATAACTCGTTTCGCTTACTGTGCAAACATGAAGCAATGTACCATTTTCGCTTCCCACAGACTTCCCGCACGGTGCCTTCCAAAATTTCTGCATGACACACACGCATGCACCTCCCACACCAAGAGACACACGAAATACCAGCACCACTATACACACGCTCACACTCGTATTTCCCACACCAAGATACCCAACATTCATGCTACACACACACACACACACACACACACACACACACACACACACACACACACACACACACACACACAC
>JAPMOQ010042254.1:363537-375673 GCA_026543055.1 Argiope trifasciata | reverse complement strand
AAATTCCAACACCACTACACACACGCATTTCCCACACCAAGACAAATCCAAAATTCCAACATTACTACACACACGCATTTCCCACACTAAGACAAATCCAAAATTCCAGCACCACTATACACACACGCATTTCCCGCACCAAATCCAAAATTCCAGTACCACTACATATACGCATTTCCCACACCAAGGCATCTAAACTTTCTTCACGACATACACATTTCTAGCAAAAACAAATCCAAGTTTCTAACATCGAATAGACGTTTTCTCTCTAATAGGCGTTTTTCGAACAATACACCCCGAGTTTATTGCACATTTATCGGATCTTCCAACTGGGGGTACCCCGCTCCTAGGTTAATTTAGCATATCCTCACTACTAAATAATTACATAAGTCATTTTCATCTCCGCATAAAATGAGTTTTAATTTAGATTTTATCAATATTCGGTGTATTTTAATCTCATGTCAGAATAAAGGGTGATAAAACGGTATCATTTCCTTTTAATAATGAAGACCGAAATATAATAGTTGTTTAAACTGTGTTTTTCAAATTATATTTTCATGTTTCCGCGATATTAGCAAGATGTTGTCACATCTTAGAAATGTTTTACTTCAGAGTTAAAGTAGAAAAAGAAAGACCATAAGAAGCATGAAACCGTGAATAGCGGAAGAGTAACTTTAGCTGTAATTTTCTAAATTTCATGATATATCGTATTCCTATATCCAATAATTTTAAATATCGAACTTACTAGAATGCTACAGAATTAGAATAGCATTTACACTCTGGTATTATTATGGATATCAAATCACTGAGTTATTTTTTTATGTCAATACATCTATAATGTCAATTTTTTTCACCAGAAAAATTTAATTACATACCCATTTTTCAAAGCAATTTAACCATCGTATTTAGAGAAGAGTTATTCGTTCAAAATCTTTCCCTAGTAAAATGAGATGGATTTTCTGCTAAAATGCTCAATATTAAAAATGAAGCCAAATCTAAATAGAAAGTTGTAATTAACAATTTAAACAAAAAAAAATGTTTCATTATTTATGAATTTTAAATGCTAAAATTTTATTCGATACTCTTATAAATGGAGTCTCAAGATAATCCTGAAATTCTACAAATAAAATAGCACAGTGTAACGTGTATTTATCAAAAAAAATGTGAAAAGACTTCAGTTATTCATAAAATATGGCAGTCAGAAGTCTTTGGATTCTGTAAATTTTTTAGACGTCTTAATCAGCCACAAAGAATTTATAAAGCTATTACTGGCTGGCATAGTTAAACGAATTATTCCTTCAGTTTAAGATTTTGGAATTACACAACTCCATGATTTAAAGATTGTGATTAAAGGTTAGTTATCTAGAATTTCCAAGCGTCCCCTTTCCTGCATATTTTCTCACAATTATCTATCTAAATTATTCCGAAGATTTCCTACTCTCAAACCATCCTCCTTCCATCCTGCTAAGAATTTTAATGTTCCATTCCTTCGTGGAAAATATGAAGCATAATTGCTATTATAACTCCAATATAAAAGTTTTTGCCTGACCAAATTATAACGCGTTGCATAGGAAGTCCGCTTTTCTTCAATCTCAAATATCAGTCAATTATAAGACGCATAAATGCAATGCATAAAATTGTTTAAACAGTTTCATCTGCTTGAAGAATCAATTCCCACAATTGAAGAGTTCAGAAATAATTCAGTTTGTGTTGCATCTAATTTGGAATTTAACATTCCTTCCTTCGTAAGTAACATTTTGAATTCCTACATTTAATTCCTATCATGATTGAAGGCACTGAAGTAGGAGCTAAAAAAGTTTATGGAGTTTGTGTTTAACATCACAAAAGCCATCTTGGGCTAAGTTGCGTTACAGTATATTTACATCAGATTTGAAAATATTTATAACATTTTAATATTAAAATCGAGGTTTTGAAAGTCTACAAAACCCAAATGTCTAAAATAAAGCTTAGGAACAATAAATGCTTTGAAAAATCCTTCAAAATATGTTTGAAACATTCCGAGAGGAAATTATACTCTATTTAAAGATTTAGATAAAATAATATCAGTATTTGGTGAATGAATGAGATGAACTGATTATTATTCTAATAATTTAGAAAATTTAACAACGTTTTTCGAAATGAAGAAAAAGTTAATGAAATTATTTTTTTAAATTCAAATTCGTTAGGAAAATTCAAGTTCATCTAGTTTATTAGAGAAATATATTCAAACTGATTTTCGAACTAAAGTGTGTCTTATTCTAGCTGTATTTTATTTTAAGTCTTAATTTGGTAATCTTATTGATAGCGAAATTCATTTTCATAATTAATTATATTCAGAAAATATTCTAAAGACTTTCAAAAATATCAGAATTTGAGTCTGTGATACTCTATACAAGAATAAAAAGCATAAAAATCTGCTCTTTCCCAGAAGATACTTTTGCATGATGAGCAATTCATAATTATGTGAACTTAACTTGGTGTATTCCAATGCAACAGAAGATAACAAATCAACCTATAGCTTCACCCTTTCAGCAGGTTACATCAAGGATATCTGAAGCTCTTTACTCTCATTTACTTGATGTCAGTTCTGGAAATCTGGAAATATACAAGAACATTCGCTTTCTGGGAGAGGTTGCTGCCTTGCTTGAAATATTGCTTCCATGACTTGAAGGGTGTTGGGCAAGAGGACTCTGGATCCTATTCCTGATTTTCGTTTTACATTGTTCTGTCCAATAGAGGTCTGCAATAATAAAACGTCTTTAACGCGCAGATTTAAAATGAGAGTAACTAAGTATAAAAATGCAACAAACACCTAATGTTGTTACCCCATCACAATACCCACCAAATGTTTAACAAAAGAATGCAACAGTTTTAACTGTAAAAGTTATAAGCTTGATACTCGGCTTAAAATATTCAGTAAAATGAACAATTTTTCAAAGTACTGGCTAATAGGATATCCAATACGAGAATGGTTAAACTTTTTTTCCATAATATACTTCTCAGAATAAATAACCAAAAAGTTTTGAAGCTATCCTATCAAGAGAACAAATTGCTTTTTAGAGTTGGCTAAGAGAATATTGTTTCTCAAAATTAATGACCGATGAAAAGAATAATTTTTGGTATTTTAAGTTACATCAGTCATGAGTAAAATTCTTATATATTAGTCATTCACCAATGTTATATGAAGCTTAGTATCCAGTATCGAAAACTATTCCTCAAAGAATCCGGAACTTCACATTTTGCTAAATAGATACATGCTTAGATACTAAATAAATTTCTCCTTTCAAAGTAAACTACTATTACAGCCTTAGTTATTTTATCCTATTTATCAGCAGTAAACGAGATTTATTTATAAGATTTTTAATCTAGAGCCTATGGGGAAATGTAAAATTTAATATTCATAAGATATAAAAATTTAGATTCAACTAAACTCATAGTAGGAAAATTTTAAGTGCCTAACTTTTGCGGTTAGAGTTGAACCTGGATTATATTCTCGGATTTTAAAAAACCTTAATTCCAGATATACATCCATATGTTTTATCCAAGAAGTATTTGTATCCACTTTGCAACTGTGAAGTCGAATAAAAATATATATAAAAAAATAGAAATATACAGCCAATTTAGAATATTTTCTTTTCTTACATGATGTTTCCATTTTCTTGAAAGTGGAATGGATTTTGTTCATTTTAAAACTGAAGCAATCACAATGCACAAGTATATCGGATAAGTTTATATTTATTAGTGTATTTCCTGTTCAATGTTTTATATTTCTACAGTAGTAGGCGGAAATATATCATTTAACTTTCGGTTCGAGGTTTTCTATGATGAAGATCGTATATATAAAAAAATTACTATTCAGTTTGGGTTATTTGTATTTTAGCCATCGAAATTAGTTTTATAAACAATAAAATCATTTTCAATTACAATCTTAATATAAAATTTTACATAATCATTCAATATAATTTTAAAAAAAATTTGAAGCTGATGGGTCCAACATGGGCATTTTCCAACTTTTTGTTGGGAAATGTATGCAAATGAATGGGGCAAGAGAAAATATTTCTAACTAAAAAGGGTAATGGTATATTTAATTTTTAAAAAAGTCTATATTCTCAGGTAAATAATTAAAATTGAATACAATTAAAAAGGTTATAAATAAAAATATTCAATTTATTAGTTAAATTTTTGAATTTATTTAGATAAACATTAATTAACAAAGAAATTCATCACACATCCTGGAGACCACACCAGCATTCAAAATGTAATACCTCAACAAATTTTCCAAAATGTTACTATTTTTACTTATTAAAGAGTCAATTTTCTTGACCAGTTATAATATATAACAGTGAAGTTCTAAGATGAATTATGGACCTTAAGAAGTTATTCAAATATTAAAAATGAGTACTCAAAGTATGAGCGCATTTAATTAACAAAAATACAGAGATAAATATAATTTATTTATTTATTGCCCAGGACCAATTCTAACAAATGGTAGTTTCATGTCAAGTTACTAGGAAATGGAAAGGACTTCAAGAAAAATTCGAATTAAAAGCCTTCGTGGCAGTGTAGTTCCAGTATATTTAATGATAGCTACTACTGCTCGCGAAATCTCGTACGACTTTAATGCCTAATTATCAGATGTAATATTTAGTTTCTGAAGAAATTATCCATTAAAAATAATGAAACCATTTGCAATTATAAAAAAGGAAGAATTTTCTAAAAAACGCGATAAAAATATTAAATTTTTCAATAAAAAATAAGCCAATGCCGCTTTACTATCTTTATATAAAAATTAAAAGGAAAATTACCTGCATTATTGCTCTCGAACTTGCAATTTCAACACACACTTTAAAAGGCCAGAGACCCAACATGGATGTAGCAAACTAAAGAAAACAAAAATGTCATTTCAAGTTTCATACAACATACAGCCAAAGAAATCACCTAAGTCAAGTAAAGCCTTATGAAATGAAAAGTCAATTAAAGAAGTGGTTTCAATAAGACAGAATATTACACTTCGAAAAATTTTATACAAAATGAATGCACAATGAATGCACAGGGAATATAGTGAATAAGGAAAGATAAGTTGTGTAATTCTAATTCAAAGCTCGAAGAGAATATTTAATGTAATTTTAGCCATAAATTTGAATATAAATATACTGTCTTTAGATTAAAACAATGATGTGAAAAAAAGTGCATTCAGCAAAAAGCTAGGAAAATAATTTTTGCAATCATTTTTACCGAACAATTTTGAGCTTATCAGCTATTAGGAAATAAAAGAAATTGAATCATTTTAGGATATCAACAATTATGTAAAATGTTTTTCAAAATAATGTCAATTCAACAATATCATGATGCATAAACTAAAACTTACTCTTGCATTAGGGTTTACATTCTGGTCCAGATAATCATTACATTCATGGTTAAATGGTACAAACAATGAATATTTTAGAAGAAAAACATTGCATTTAAGCTTTGTAAAATAAAGATTTTCTAACTGCAGTCATCATTTTCATTCAACAACCTTCAATATACAATAACTTACCGGATTCTCTAAAATAGCTTACTGAGAGCAAGTTTCTAATCCATCCAGAATATTTTGTATTTATCTGAACTTCACGTTTGGAAGGTGATGCAAAGCCCTTACTCAAGAAACGGTAAAAATGGTCCTTCGGCATCTTTCCGATTTCTTGTAACCAGCTTTTGAAAAGAAACAATATTCATAATTTCTATAATGTTACATTCTATTTGTTCAAATACCTTAAGCATAGCAAGTTTTATAAATTAACAATAAATCAATCTGATGTCTCACTTCAGTCCATAATTTATTTGATAAAGCTTAAAATTATATGTATTACTTGATGACTGCCAAGATAAAACTTCTGGTGGTCAGGATACTTACTTGAGTCTAAATAACCCTTATGTGACAAGCGAGATTTGAGAACTAAGATTGAATTAATACAATGACGTTAACAGAGTGGAATCGACAATGTGATCCTACTCTTTACATCTATTGCAACTCAATTACATGAAAACTGGCCTGTGTTTCCATATTGGATTGGACTAAAAAAAATCCTTTTTTTCAAAAAGTTCTTGGAGAAACTAATAGAAAATTTGGTTTTTGGAAAGGAAACTATTTGCAATGAAATGTCTATGTACAATTGATTTATCTATTTACCGTTTAGAATTTTACAACTTCTTTCCTGAAGCTTTCAATGGCAGTTTGGACATTTGTGATGAAGATAGACAGTAAGCGTATTTAAATTGTTTTCAATTTGGTGGAAACCCTTTTATTAAATTTTCTCATATTTTGCACAAAAATAACTTGATGCATAAGGAAAATATTGCTGAATATTTCATCAGCTTTTTTTATTAGTTATTTATTTTATTTATCAGTTATTTTTAGACGATTATTTTCATGTTTCGATTTTACACGTGAAACAATGTTTAAGCAAGAATATCAAGTCAAGGATCAGTTTATAGTTTACTGTATCAACTATTAAATGTATAACTGAATTTAAAATAGCCAAAATAAAGGATTCATTACTTTATTGAAATTCAAAAGGTATCCAAATACAAATTCGGAATATTCACCGATTTTAAAATTGATTCAAAATTTTATTACTTACTTTTAAACATATTCACGTGATTTGATTTCTCTGTTCCAAACGGTTCCCTTCATATTATATGTTGCAAACATCAGTACTAAAAAGGAAGAACAATTTGTAATTTTTCTATCACTAATTTTTATTCTAATTTTTTGTAATGTAAGAATTTTAAAACTTTAGTGCAATAAACAATAAAAGAAGTTACAAACGACAAAAAGTTATACATTACTTAAAAATATTATAAATTTTTTTTATATGCGACAACTAAACAAATATTTGGAGAAAAAAGTTGCGATAGTGTTTTATTACTTAAAGACATGATAATTTTCTTTCTAGTAATTTCGTTTATATTAATACTAAATAAGGAATAAATTTAAAAAATTCAGCTACAAAAAGGATTTAAGATATATCACTTTTGCATTTTAACATAAAAGCTTATTGTACCTTTGAACTGCTTCTGATTCCTTCCAGTCCTGTTGATTTGGTATTCAAATGTAACCTGAAAGACATTCCTGATAAAGGAAAATCACATACTATCGTCAGTAAAATAGAATTTGAATTAAAAATGAATAATTTTAAACACAATGCATGTTTTGTAAAAAGGGTCACACACTGCCATTTCAGAATTTATCTTGGTTTTGATTTAAGTATTATCATAATGAAGTAACTTACCGATTTCGCTTCCATGGCATTTCGAAAATTAGTTCCTTGCCAATACAAACAGCTTATTACAACTATGCATGGGAATGAGAAATATGTGGGCAAGTGAAAAAGGATACCATTAATCAAGAATGTGACATCAGTAATAATTCTCAATCTTCATTTTTCTGGTTGTGATCAACTTCAGAAGGTGTGTCATCCACAATCTCGCTTATGAATTCATTCTATTTAAATGAACGAAAATATTTCAGTATATGGGAAAGTTTACTATGAGGAACTATATCCGAAGAATATATATTAGAAAGTTTAATTCAGTAATTTTATACGGATGGATCATTGCAAGAAAGTTAGAAATTGTGCAATAAAAATTTTAAGTTTCATAACTGATGAAAGAAAAATTAGTTTTGTAGGAGTAGATGGAAAAGTATATCAAATCGGTATTCATAGCTCAGATAGAGCACCAATGATAGACCGGTTTTAAAAATCTTTTATGAAACTACTGTACATATTAGAATAAGTGATACATGAATTTAAAGAGAAATATACAAGGTTTTTTTTTCAGTTACAAATTCAGATGCGTGACCCCCTTGTTACACGGCACACATCCAATCTATAATCCAGTTCGTTCCGAAGGTGTTCCAACATCAATCTGTCAATGGTTTTAAATACTGCCTAAATGCTTTCTTTAAGCGCTTTCAGCATTGGTGGTTATACATAAGGTCTTGTCCCATTTTTTTTCTTTGCAGGGTTGTTTAAAAATAGCAGGCAAAACAAAATGCTACAAAATGTTTAGAACGAACTGTTTTACAGATTGGACGCATGTTGTGTAACAAGGTCACTCGCTGGACATTTGCAACTGAAAAAGAACTTGGTATATTTCTATTTAAATAGATGTACCACATATTCTAGTGTGTAGTTATTTTGAAAATGATTTCTTAAAATTGGGTCCCTTATTTGTACTCGCACTGTATTTTGGCGATTAAAATTTTTCCATTTTTCCTCTAATAAAATTTAAAACAAAGATTAAATTATAAATTATTGCAGATCTTATAAAGTAGTCAAGTTGAAGAGTGAAAAATATATTATGAATTGAATTTGACAGATTTCAAAGACCTTGAAATAATATGTTTACGATTTTATACTATATGAAAACAATTATAAGCTTGCCCTTCATAATTATGGAAAAGTCATCGAACGTTTATCTTTTGGAATAGGAATTTTTATGATGGAATGTTTCAAATAAACTTTATCGCATCTCTGAGGAAAAAAATCACATAATTTCCCAAATATCTCATTCCTGAAGTTCCCGATAACTATGAGCATTTATTTTATAAGAAAGTCATAAGCGAACAAACATTTGTAAATATTTGCGACATATGGAAATTTAAACAAATGAATTTATGCTTTTTCACAAATCAACGTTTCAAATCAATCAGCGTTCCGTGAAAAATAAACAGTTAACTTTTATTAACATATTAAAGGTGGGGGATCTTGACGAAAGTATGCTAGGTAACGCGGATCAAATCGTAGTACTACGTATCCCGCCTTTAAGTAAAAATGATGTTTGTATCATGCAGTTGAAGCCGCACTCATGCATTCACAAACTTACCGAAGATCTATTTAGTTTGTTATTGATTTATTAGATTACTGGAATCAAATCAGCCAACACAAGAAAGTTTTAAAATATTTTTCAATATAAAAAAAAATTAAAGTTGTTTAAAATTTCTTGACTTTAAAATTAATTTAAAATTTGACTACTCGCTTTAAAGGGTAGAAATTTAAATGCAACCTTTACAAAAGATTTTCATATCCCTATTTTAAATATAAAGCAATCATTTCATATTGAAGGTTTACTGTTTTTTGAAAAAATGTTTTTAAAATTCTTTTGCAATAAACCTATCTGCAGACAAAAAATATACAAATATTCTGGCACATGATCCTTTCCAAGTACGAATCGAACTTTGAAGTCATTTTTGAGTTTTAAGTTTCAAGAAATGCGAAATTCAAAAACTTTGACGCAACACAAAAGGGGAAGTCAGTTAACACAATATTTTGCCCATTATTTAAAGAATCCCACCAAACACTTTGATGTTTGATAATTTACAAAGTTTATTTTCAGAAGAAAAGATTATAACGAGGATTGTGACAATTTTTTTCATCATAAATGAACATTAAAACTTCCTCCAGCAAAGCAGGCACACTTTGAAAATGTCCTTCATAAGCAAATTCCTTCCAATGCAATGTTTTGAATCATACGGAAATTTGTATTATGCCTATTATTACTTACTTTGTCCGTGAGCAGTTGCAGGAAATACATCTTATAAATAAATGTAGCAGCAAGTTTAGCTTAGTTATCGTTGCATAAAAATAAACTGCAAGATAATCCCGCCGATGGAAGACGATATAGAAAAATGGCTTATGGGTCAGAATCTGAAAATGCAAAACGTATATTTTGTAAAATAGTTACAAAATAGTATTTATAATCTTGTATTCGTTTTGGTTTTTATTAATGCATTACTTACCAAATTTACTTCCATACCTCTCTGAGAATACGTTCGTCCATTTAGAAATGCTTGTCCTATAAAACATTTCTGAATATCTCACTTGGGATTGAATGAAACGAGGCAGTAGTTCTTGCACATAATCAGACACTCCTGCATTTGACAAAAAAAATCTTCCAAAGTACCTCTGTTCAAATTCCAAGTGGGATATTTGATTTACGTCGTTCAGCAAATGACGCATTATTATTACCAAATGAACCTCGCCCATTTATTTACATGCACAGACAGCGATTGTTTAGAACATTTGATTTATTGAAAAATGAGCTTTTTTTTATGTCATCACATTCCTAAGAAGAATTGTCCTTTAAATTCAGAATTTTCAGAAGAAATCGGTTAATTTGATCTGGAATCTAAAGTTTCTATCATTTGAGTTCTAAAATTTATCGAATTCATTTTGATTTAATTTTCACTCACTATTTGAATCTCGTGCAAGAACTTCAAACGTGGTCTTCAACTCTGCCACAATGAAACACAACAAGCAAATCCACACAATTATGATATAGTTATCACTCGAATTCATTTCCTGGGGAATTTTAAGGTTTCCTAAAACAGTACTTATTGTAATTTGATGAGAATTTGGAATTTGTGGCAAAAAGAGCCAATATTTTAACTACACTGCATCCAAAAAACATTAGATACAAGAGACGGATGTTCTAAAGCATTTAAGTAACTTCTGAGTATTCGCTATATTTTAATTAATGAAAATGAGTTATAATTCGGTAATTAGCTTACTGCGTTATATCTTTGGAATAATCTAAATCGCATACAAATAAAATTTGTATTAATAAACAAAATTCTCATTTGGCCCACCAAATAATCACAATAGATTTTAAAAAGTGAATTTTGACTTTAAAATTACATCCAAGTAATTTTATTTTAGATTAAATAAAAATTGCCGATTGTTATTTTTAATTGAAAAACTGATTACTAACCTTTTTTAAAATAGATATTTCTTAATACTAAATTTAAATAAAATGATTTGTATAATTTCCCCAAAGAAATAATTTTTTCACATAGTGAACGTTTCGTCTAAAGCATTTACTGTTCCAAAAACTTATTTGATCAATTTTTACCAATTTTGTTCATACACAACAAAAATTAGACATGCATTTAAATTGTTGCTTACAAAGTGCAGCATTACAAATTTCAAGATTTAAGTGCAATACAAACTGAATTTCTTCATTCTTCAGATATAAGAATTTATTTTTCGAATATGTTGATCTATTTTATTATTGATTTTATGGATCACATCACTAACAGTTATTCCACATATGGTCGTCTGATATTTGAGGTTAGATCAAGATAGAAATCTTATGCAATGCAAGGTAATATTTGCCTACACATGGAATTTATAAGTTTAACGAAGAAAGTTTATTAGACCAATTGCCTGGTGCAGATTGCAAAACAAAATACCATAATTATGAAAGGGAAATGGTTTAAAAGTAAAAAAACTTCGGTGTATTTTGGAAGGATAATCAAAGTGAAATATCATGAAAAAGAAATTTTAAATTTTGGAGGAACTAAATTTTGAAAAATCGAATTTAAATCGACTTCAAGAGTTACAGTAGCTTAGAAATGAAGAATGATTAAATAATTAGGGATTAGTACACGCACTGTTTTTCTATTTCATTTTCAATCATGATGGGTTAATTTAAAGTAAAAAACAATATGATTTCAAGAATTTAGATATTTTTGGGACTTAATTTATAGAGTGGTGGATAACTAACTTCTTGATGGCAAAATCTTAATATTTTAAGTCGAAAATGACAAACTAGCATTCACATATTTTATATTTGTATATTAGAAAGAATCTGTTTCCAAACGTTCAAAACTGTCAGCTTCATAAAAATTTAATTCAAAAATCTAATGTTAAAAATTATTAACCACGGCAAGAAATAGAAAAAGTGTTGGTCTAATTTTCGTTTTTTAAATTAATCTGTATTTGAACAAAACTTAAAAATTCATTAAATTTCAAAGATTAGAATAATAAAGAATAATAGGTTTTGAATTCGCAACATTTCATTCTCCGCTGTTTTTTTTATTCAAATTGTAGCATAAAATTAGGAACACAGAACTTTTTATATTAATAAGGTTACGAACATGGAGTTTACCAAGCCACGTAAACGAAAAGTTCCAATAGCCAGAAAAAAAAGCAATTATCTGCCGAAATATGCATCACCTAATTCAACATAATATCTGACCTTGCATACTGATAGAACAGTAGGCAATGTTCAAGAAGTTCCTGCACCCCACACACACACACACACACACACACATTTCCCACTCCGACACACCCAAAGTTCCTGCACCACA
>JAPMOQ010042254.1:350732-363527 GCA_026543055.1 Argiope trifasciata | reverse complement strand
CACCACACACACATTTCCCACTCCGACACACCCAAAGTTCCTGCACCCCACACACACATTTCCCACACCGAGAGACCCAAAGTTCCTGCACCAGACACACACTTCCCACACCGACACACCCAAAGCTCCTGCACCACATACACACATTTCTTACACCGAGACACCCAAAGTTCCTGCACCCCACACTGGGGCACCGAAAGCTCCTACACCACCACACACATTTCCCACACCAAGCTACCCGAAATCTTGCATAACTACCTACACTTCCAACACCCAGCTCCCATAATTCCAGAACCACCACACTCAACTTTTCACCACTGAGCCACACAAAATATTGTGACCACCACCCACTTTCCACATTGTGACGCCTATAATTTCCAGAAACGCAAGCATTGCATTGCCACAGCGAAACCCCGAAATTTTTCCTGCCAACACTGCCCTCAAACGAAACATCTCGAAGCTTTTGCACATTTTTTAGAATTTTCTCGTGATACATGTCCCCTCACCTAGTACTACAAAGCTTACTCCATATACCATCATTACTATTACTAAATATTGCCATTAATCATTGCCATCTCTACATAACACGGCACGACAAAACGTTTTATTATTCATCCCTCTTATTTCGAGTAATTTGGCGTTATGTCAGATGGAGAATGTAAAAATTTGTTTTATTCTTAATAGATCAAAATAGAACAATTATGATTGAAACGGTATTGTCCAAGTCCTATGTTCATGTTTCTATGATCCTAGCAAAAAATAACCTCATTGTAGAAATGTCATTGTCTCAAATGTCGGATAGTAAAGACTAAAGGAAACAGGGAGCCATGCAGATGGGAAGATTAATTAATGATACCGCGGGCTTTTAAATTTATCATTTAAAATTTTAGAATTAGATTATTATATATAAATTTTTATTTATTTAAAGGTAGACAAAAAAATAAAAGCCGAGAAGTTTGTCTTTGGACAATTTATATACTAAATCGATGCTTTGTTCGGAAATGGGATTTAGTTAATATGCCAATTTAAATACTTAATAAATTAAGGTATTTGTTTTGAATATGTATTAGTGAATTTCTGCTTATCTGTAGAAATACAACTTGAAAAAGTTAATATTAGTTCTTTGTACGGTCAAAAGATTGCACTAAATTGTAGGGTTAACGATACGCAATCAGAGAAACAAGTAATCGGTTTAAAGTTATTTTAAAGCTAATCTTAGCACTATATACTGTTGACGAAAATGTTAATGAAATATAAAGTTAAAATATCAGAAAACCTTGCAGAATTAGACCACTCTTAACGCCCCTCAGTGAACTTATACTTTGAACTCAAATTTATTCTGGGAATTCAGATAAATTGATTTTTATTATATTATATCACATTTGCAACTGGTTATATCTCCCGGAATAAGGAAGACTTCCTTAAATTATCTTTTGACTCTTAATTTGATATGATTAAAAGTGAAATTTGTTTCCACAGTTTCATTTTTATATTGAAAGTTTTTTTGAAAACATCGGAATTCGGGCCTGAGGTATTGTAAACAACTATAAAAGACATAATCCAATATTCCCCAGAAAAATACTTTTGAGTGATGAGAATGCCTTAATAATATGGATTTAGCCTGATGCATTCCAATGCAACAGAAGGACAAGAATTTCTAGCTTCGTCACTTGTTCAGGAGCTTGTCATACATGAAGATATTGAAGCTCTTAACTCACATTAACTTCAGATCAGTTCCAGAAATCAGACAATTCGCAAGAACGTTCACTTTCTGAGACAGGGTTGCTCCCTTGCTTGAAATCGCACATTCCATTGCTTGAGAGGTGTTGTACAAAAGAATAGGGTGTCCTTTTGACTTTTACTATTGAGTTCTGAAAATGAAAAAAAAGTTATTTAAATAATATACAGATTAATGCTTAAAATGATTAAGAATAAAAAGGAAACTAACACTTAATGAAATGTTTTACAAACGATCAAAACAGTTAACTGTAAAAATTGTAAGCTTGATGGGAGGTTTCCAATTTCCTGTAAAACAAAAATTTTCAAAGCATTGGCTAATACGAGAGCATATTCATTTGCCTTCCTATAAACTTCTAAATATGAATAACCAATGATTGTTTTTGAAACTTTCCTATCTGTAAATCCAGAATAAACTTCATTTGATTTGGATATTAATCTCAAGTTACCCAAAATTGATTTTTAATTATAATAAAAATATTTGTCACTTTAGTTAAGTTGATCATGATTGAGAATTCATATAGTAATTCAATACATCAAACCTGGTTTCCAATATCGAATACTCGAAGCCCAGTAAAAATAGTTCACAGTTTAGTAAATAGACATGCTTACAATCCCTCCTTTTCAAGGCAAACTACTTTTAATGTAATTGCGATTTCACCTTTTCTCGGTAAATGAGATTGGAACCCAAGATTTTGGTTTAGCTACGTTTTCTGGCAGAAGAGCCAAATCCGATTATTGCTGAGGAAAAAACGAGATAATAGAATCATTTCATTCTTTAATATACAAGATTTAATCTGGAGACGACGAAGAAAAAGTATTAAAGATCCATAAAGTATATAAAAATTTAGATTTAATGGAGGAACACATAAAAGAATATTTTAAGGAACCATTTCTTGCTGCGATAATTAGGACTAGATTATAAGCTAACACTCGGAATTTCAAGTATATATGTATATTTCCCCCCAAGTTCTATTTATATCTATTTTTACAACCAAGTAGTTAAATAAAAATTACCAGAAATAAATATACAGCTATATAAGATATTTGATATTCGATTTTCTGAACTTTACAAAGTCTTGAACTCCGAACTGATTTTGCTGATATCAAAACTAAAGAAGTCATAACACAAATATTCCAGATAAGTTATATAATTATTGGAGTATCTCATTTTCCCTTTTTTTTTTTTTTGTTAAAGACACATTCACTGTTTTAGATTTTTACATTAGTAAGTGAAAACATCCTTAAAACTTTCATTTTGATATTTTCTATAATTAAATATTACAATGACAATCTACTCAATTTTGAATATTAATTTATATTTTAAGTCACCGAAATTAGTTTTATACAAATCGTTTCCAGTGACATAATGTTAACATAAAACTTAATAAATAAAAGTTATCGAAATTTGAAATTGATGGATCCATAAAAAGTTGGAAAATGTATGCGAATAAGTATAGCAAGAGAAAATATTCCAGACTAAAAAGGACAGGCGAATATTTAAATTTTGAAGCTCTTCATACTTAACAGATAAATAATTGAAATTAAATATATTTAAAAGTTAAATAAAAATATTTAATTCATATTAGTTCAGTTTAGAAATATATTCTTATATATATACAAATAAAATTTCGCTATCACACATCTGCGTAATAAAGAAATTTATGATGCAGCTTTTAAACATTTAGAATGTAAAAGTTCAACAAATTTTCAAAATATCACGATTTACACTTATTAAGGAGTCTCAATTTCTTTGAAAACTTGTTATATGGTACAGCAATAAATTTCCTAGTTGAATCAGAAACCTCAGAAAATATATTAAGTAATATTGACACTGCGTATTCAAGGTATGGGTGCACAATTTGTTTATGCCCAAGGAACAAATTCTATTGAATGATAACCTAATGTTACGCAAAGGATTTGAGAAAATATAGTTACATTAACTCCTGTTTTAAAAACCAAAACTAGAGCTATATGGGGATAGAGCTATTCGTAATTTCGGATCCACGGTCAGACGAAGACGACATTTGAGCTGGTATCCCTTCTTCAAATTTCCGCGCAACACCAATGGGAGGATGTTTGGCCTCGACAAATTTAACGTGTACCAGACCCGCTTACACGACGGTTCTTTGAAGGAATAGGGTCTCAAACCTGAAGTCCTTCAGTTCCGACGTTCCTTCAGGCCCAAAAACTTCAAGAAAGTTTCAAATTAAAAACCATCAAGTTAGCGTATTAAAAACCATCGAGTTCAGTATATATAATGACAATTCCACTATAAGCTTCTATACGATAAATCTAAAACGACTTCGATTCCTAATTGTCAAATATAGTAAATAATAAAAAGTTTTGATTTCTAAATAAACTATGCACTAAAAATAATTCAAGCCATTTGCAATGATTAATTATTCAAAAAGAAAAAATAATTAATGCGATAGAAATATTCAAATTTTCAATACATAAAAAATAGTTAGCCAATATGGCATTACTATCTTTAAACAAATATGAAAATTAAAATTGTTACCTGTGTTATTACTCGTGAATTTGCAATTTCAAGTTGAACCTTAAAATATCAGAGACCCGACATGGAAGTAGAAACCAAAATTGTCATCAAATCTTCGTACCGACTCGAATAAATGTAGAAAAATATCAAATTGTGTCACCATATTCAGGCTATTTTCACATTCTGTACAATAAAGTGTCCAAAAAACCATCTAAATAAAGTAAAACCTTATGAAATGGAAAAACAATTAAAGAAGTGATTTTAAGTGGTTACTATAAAACAAAATCTTAGTCTTCTTCGAAACTTAAACACAAGAGGCTGCTCAGTGGGCATAGTGAATAAAGAAAGATAAACCATTTGTTATTCAGATTCAAACCCAGAAGAAAATATTTAAGAAAATTTTTAATCATAAATTTCAATATAAATATACTGTCTTTAGGAGAAAACATTATGAGAAAAAAGATTTTATGAGCTCAGAAAACGTAATAATGGCTTTAAATACTCTCTGCAGACGGTTTTTCCCGTAACTTCTAAAAGCTGTTTCCATGTCATAGAAGTTAATGAAAGAATATGATGAAAAATTTAAGGTGGGTTCAGACGAGGCTTATTATTGTCCGCAATAGAAGATCCCTCCTACTTCCGGAAAATCATGTGACCACAACGGGACAATGACAAATGATTGTCCCGTCGGAACAAACGTTGTCCGCGTTGTCTCAAGTGTTCACACGAGGACAATGCCGAGACAGCAGAGAGACAATGTTTGCGGACAATAATAAGCCTCGTCTGAACCCACCTTTAGGATTGGATCTTGCGCATACCTTTCTAAAACTCTTTGTTGTCGTATTATATATGTATATGTATTGTGTTGATTGGATGAAAATCATAATAAGGAGAAATATATATATATATATTCCATTCGTTCCGCAAACGCAACGATAGCTTTCAATACTACTTTTTTTTTTTTTTTGCTTGGATACAGAAAAGTTGTTTCAATGCCATAGAAGTTAATGAAATAATACGATGAAAAGGTCTGGGATAGAATCCCAAGTTGATATTTCTAAACTCATTGTGGTCGAAATAAATTTATACATACGTAGTGTGCTGAAGTTTCCATTGTTCTGTTTTTTTTTTTTTTTTTTTGTTTTTTTTTTTCTATTTCACTATTGCCTGAAAATTCAAATTGCTTCAAATGCCGATTCATTGAAACTATGTCATAAGAATGATCACTTATTTAAATAAAATTTTAAGATCCAAAGAATGAAAATCAAATTCCTCTTTGTTAGTTCCAGCTTCCTTTTCATGGTAGGGTCGTGGCGGCTAGGTGTTAAGCTTTCGCTTTCAGAATCGGAGGTTTTCAGGTTCAAAATCCGATTCTACAGAAAAATTGTAGTGTTAGCGGGTCTGATGCACGCAAAACCCATGGTGGCAAAACGTATTCTCGTTGGTCTAATGTAGTGTGGAAGTTTAGAGACAGCAGTGCCATTTCAGGTATCGTCTTCATCATCCTATTGTGGATCAAAATTACGAGGCCTGTTTCAAAATAGCAATAGTGTTGCTTTAAAATGGGGCATTAATTTCATGCTACAATTTTTTCGGTAGTTTTATTTTAGAGTATTATTTAAAAAATATTTCAAAAAGCGGAAATGCACAATTATACTTGAATACAATTAGTAAAATGTTATTTCGTCTTTTATGTATCCCGGAACTTAGTCAAGAAGATAAGTATGATTCTTTGTAGAGAGAAGATATGCGATTGTAGCTGTAAAAAGGCTTTGGTGGCTGAGAATAAATATACAATTGGAATTGTAAGGACGCTTTGGTAACTGAAATAAAACATGTTCCCTTGGAAATTTCAGTTAATGCAAAGAAAATAACAAAATAAAGTATAAAATGATAAAAATGGATTTTTAAAAATTACACTGCTATTTTTCTGTCTAATACAAATAATTTCAATATTAATAGGAAAAAAATACATCATGTAATTCTAACCAAATACTACATATAAATATTTTAATTAAAGTTGACTTTCTTTAAATGTTTCTTAACATCATTTGGTTTTTAGATTATTAAAAAATAAAAAAATATCCGGGGAATGTCGCGAAATTCTTTCATTGAAAAAGTGAACAAAAATATATGAAATATATTTATAAAGAATTGCCATAAGACAAATCAAATGTAAGGATCACGTTTATAACATTTGCGTGAAAACCATTTAGAAAATCGAAGCCTAAAACATCATCATGCTGCGATATATCAATCTTTAGATTCGAAAATGTTTCTTTTCAGATATTAATAGCATCACGTGTGTCAAGATGTGAAAATGTTATTTTAAAATGTGCATAATTTATAAATTCCTATTAAAATTAATAAAGAAAAACAGAACTATAAAAATTGAATACATAAATTTTTATCACTTCTCTAAAAAATTTTTAATTAAAATTATATTATAGTTTTAATAATATTGTAACTGTAATATAAAGAAAAGAGAAAAACTAAAAATTTTCTAGATAAAGAATTTTTAGTTATGTTAAATAAAAAAAAAATTATTTAACATATATTTAGTCACATAAAAAATGCAAATCCTGTTAATATAAATTTATAAACTTCCTTACTATAATAGCATTTAGAACAATTTATTTTAAATCAGTTCTTTTATTAACGCTGCGTTTTTAACAAATATATCTATAACTTTATAAATTATCGAATATTTCTTAATGTCATCAGTAGATGGCGACAGTATGCATATATGAAAATTGAATTTGAAATGCAGTTTTAAGCTAGA
This sequence comes from Argiope trifasciata, assembly GCA_026543055.1. NCBI lineage: Eukaryota > Metazoa > Arthropoda > Arachnida > Araneae > Araneidae > Argiope > Argiope trifasciata. The sequence continues at coordinate 356,508 of JAPMOQ010042254.1, read as the reverse complement.
GATTGTACAAGATTAATAGCTTTAGAAACATTTGAACATCATAATAAAACATTTGGAAATAGATTTTTAAATATATTGAGCATAAAGTAAAATTTTGATATATATAATAAAATATATGAAATATAGGATAAAATTTTGAAATATATAATAAAATATATGAAATATAGGATAAAATTTTGAAATATATAATAAAATATATGAAATATAGGATAAAATTTTGAAATATATATCTGCATTGTGATGATGCATGCGTTCATAAAAAATTTATACACTCTGTACTGCTTCTCTTTAAAAATTTAATCTAATTTCTGATCTAAAACACAGTAAAATTTAAAATTTTTCTTTAAATTAATATTATTTTGAAACAAAAATTTAAATTTTTTGTTGATTCTTCTCCGAAATAAGTATATATATCTTCTATTTAATGAAATACTGACAATAATATTTCGAAACGGGAAAATTTAAAAATGCAATCTATTAAATTCGTTTTCAGAAACCTGTTTATTTTTGTTAAATTTTTCTTTTCTTTTAATTTTGTGTATTTATTTATTAGCATAAAGAATGATAAAACATCTTATTGATGTCCCGTTTTTTTTTTTTTTTTTTTTTTTTTTTTTTTAAAAAATTTTTTTTTTTGTCGTTTTTTTTTTTTTTTTTTTTTTTTTTTTTGAAAAGCAATTTAATTTGTAGGACGTTCACTTTGTTACCAATAAGTATTAGCTTCTCATTGGTCACAAAGTGATTGAAATTGTTTATTAATCCCATTAACTTCCTTTCTAGAAACTTGGCCCTTGATGCTAGAATTTACTTTTTCCATTATGCTGTAACATATTTTTCAACTTAGTCAACAGTCATGGTATTGGTCTTCCTTTAATCTTAAAATAGCATTTTCAATTCAATTTTTAAAAAAAATAATTCTTGCAAATGTAAGCAAGTTTGAACAATCTTGCAAAATTTTGATGAATTTTCACTTTTTTTTTTTTCTTTAAGAATTTTAAGGGCTCGGAAAAAAAATCTAACTACTTTAAAAATCTTTTCTGTGATTGTTGGCATGTTATTTCTTGTGAGTATGTAAATATCACATAGCTCTATATTGATGAAATTCGGTTCGTAAATTCTGCATAAGAACGACTAACTTCTATGACATCTTAGACCTAATCCAGCAAAGGGTTTACCATCTATATCTGCCCTCATGTATTCAAATTACAACAATAAAACAAAAAATGTTAGACAAATAAAATTTTGTTGATGAATAACAAATGAAAATTCTGTCTTTTGTTTTAAAACTACAAACAGTTAAAATCTCTGTCTATTTAATTAATGATTTAAAAATTTTCAATATAAATTAATGAATTTAGAGGGGCGTTTTGTCTTAGGAATAGCTCGTCTTTCGCTTGACCTGGGTGTCCCAGGTTCGAGTCCTGGTTCTGGCATGGCTTTTATACCTTAAGTTCTATCTGTGAGATGTGAGAATGAGCCCATCCCCGTAAAAAGGGGTCGTGCAAGCGAATGTGTATGTGTGTATGTGCGTATCATCTTCATTTGAGCTAGAAGTCAGAATTCCGCCTTCGGGTGCTCAGGAGTCTTTACCCTCAGAAGCCACTGCATTCTTTTTCCGTGTTGACACGAACACATTATTATCAATGAATTTTGAGCCACATAACTAACTGCTTTTTTACTGTCTACAATAATCGTCTGGCTTATTTAAGCATGGTTGTGCTGGGATTCGATCGCAAATTATTTCATTATGCACGTTCATTAACTTCTATGACACTCAACCGATTTCTAGTGGTCTCTTAAACAGCAGATAATGTCTAAGACTAAATTATTTTTTTAGAATGCTTGAGATATGCTGCTTTTTTTTCTTTATTCTTGTAATTTTTTAAGAAACGAACAGATTTATTTTAAAATTCATGGTTTTAAATTGTATTAAATGCTTATTTTCTATGAAGTTTGAATCTTGATAGTAAATGTGGAAGCTTTCTTTACTCATCATGCTTAGTGAGTGGCCATTTTGCAGAATATTTTTGGAAGAAGAAGAAAATGATTTGTTAGTAAAAGCGTATAGGTGGGTTCACACGAGGCTTATTTTTGTCCACAAACATTGTCTCCCTGCTGTTGTCCCGGCATTGTTACCGTGTGAACACTTTAGACAAAGCGGACAACGTTTATCCCGTTGTGGTCACGTGATTTTCCAGAAGTAGGTGTTTTCTTCTGCTGCGCACACTAATTAGCCTCGCTTGAACCCACCTTGTCTCTTAAAAATCACCCTTTTAATAGTGTTTTCATTTTCTAGTTATTAGTACGACTTGAGCTGGATCTTTTGCTTTTTTAAAATTTGAATGCAGAAAGTGAATATGGCTTAAACAAATGTTTCCCTCATTTATTGGATGAGCTAACACTTTGTGCACTCATGTCTGGTCTCTGACATTTTTAGAAGATTTTGGTTGAAATTGCCAATTTCTCTTCGAATGATAATGCAAATAATGAATGCTTTTAAGGTAATAATTTGTATAATGGTAATAGTATAATATTATTAAATTGTTTCTTTTCTATATCTTAAAGATTTTATTACTTTTCTCAATGAAATGCCAGTTCACTATAATTTTTTTCTTACAAAATTAAGTTATTACTATTGGTTTTAATTATTTTATATGAATTATTTCTTGGGAAACTAAAAATTGTATTTTACTATTATATCGGTATACTGAGAATAAAAATTGCAATAAACTTGCAGTCATTGTTGTAATTTATCTAAATATTTTTCTCCATGACTGAAAGTGTAATGTGACTTAGTTAATTCACGTATTTTTAATTCCCCTTTTCTTCTGTAATCTAACTTCCTATTAAATATAATCCATAAATCTAATTAGTTTGATGAAAATAAAGATTTGGTTTCTATGCTTATAAAGAATAGGCTTTCTAGGCTTATAAAAAATAGAAATTGGAATGAAGGAATGAAGTTTCCAAAAGCTTCCATAAGGCTGTATTCCATAAATATTTTTTAATTCGTGACATAAAAAAATATAAATGCATGGTGGAAAAATATTTGGAGATAAGCGATTTCTCTGAATACAAGAAAGTTTATACAATATTATGCATAGGAAGAGTATAAACGAGTTTCTTTCAGATTTAAGGCTCGGATATCCTGTGAATCTCAAATCTTGCATTTCCCTTAGTCGAGTATTAATGAAAAATCGTGCCCCTTGTCTTAAATATTATTGAAGACTGATAAGTAGAATGAAATTGTAATCGCAAAAACTTATTGTCATGAAAGGAGAGGCATCTATTTACTAAAATATATAGTTCCGAACTCTTTAAGGAGCCGAGTATTCGATATTGGAAACCAGATTACGTATCTCGAGACACCATGTCTAATACAAGAATTTTCGCTCATGTACAACATAATCTTACAATTTTAAAATGAATTTTGTCTTTATTAGGAATAATTTTGACCAACCTAAATTAGTAATCTGCTTTGAAAAATGCTCTTATTTTAGCATTTGCTTGTAATATAGCATTTGAAATATTAAATAGAGGGTTTGCATTGAGAAATCTGGTCAATGAAGCAAGATATGACAAAGTATTAACCTCGTATCATTCAAAGTTTAAATCGATTATTTTATTGAAAAAATGTATATAGCTGTAGATTGGGAAAACTACTTCTAAAATTCCTCTTTTTAATAAAATTTTCATGTATTTTCATTTTTGTGGTTAAAACTGTATACTTAATCTCAAACTAATATTTAAAGTTTGTATATTTCAAGGCATTTTTTTTTCACTTCCAGACTTTCAGTGGGAAAAGGAACAATGAGACTTGCATGAAGCACTGGCATCTTATTTCCTCTCACTGTTCTTCACCACAAATACATTGCTGTTCTAAACGAGGCTGACGTCGTCATCATAAAACGAACGTTCTTGCTTGTCTTCAAAATTCAGTACCCAATCAGAGGTGACTCAAGAGCTTCAACATGCATTGATGGCATCCTGGGCTTAATTATCCCTGATGAAGCTGTAAATTATCTTCTTTCTATTGCATTGGAATACATCGGGTAAGTCCACATAATTATGGAATCTTCGTCACTCATTAGCCATTTCTTGTGAATATGAGGGGTGTAATGACTTCGGTGCTCGAATAGAATACCATAGGTTCGAACTTTGATATTTAAGACTTCCGTATATTTCGGAACAAATAACTGCAGAAACCAATTTCTGTTAATAATGAAATCACTAAATTAAGATTTGAAATGAGATACTTCTTGCATATGGAAGTTAGATCTAGTTGGGTATTTTCATGATTATATGTGATGTCTAATAGTCCGAATTTTGAATTGAATATCAGTTAATTAAAGTATTGATGAACTTATATATATTTTTTGCATTCCTTCTAAAGTTGTTAAAGTTTATCAAGATTATCAATCGGTTTCTCGTTGATTTATTCGACATTAACAATATAATTCTACCTAAATTGTTTTAAATTAAAAAAGAATGCAATTCGGGATATTTCTTATTTTAACCCTTACACTCAGAAAATTTACAGTTCCATATATTTTTTCTGACTCAATTACTTCCCATTAATTAATCATGAATTAAATCAAATACAGGTATTCGGAATCTTTTATGAAAGGAGACATAGCCAAAATCCAAGTTATAGGTAAAATACAAACTAAATTATTTCTAAACTCACCATTTGTGGGAATTGATTCTTTAAACTGAGCTGTTTTAATGATTTTATGTATTACATCACAAACATGTATTCGTTTTATAGCTGTCTGATATTTGAGGAGCCCATCAAGATTTTTTATTTAACGCTTCATGACTTTAGTCAGATTCGGTGATGTTGATTACATTAAAAGCTGTAACAGCTTCAGTAAGGTTGTCAAAGTAAGTTTCAATAAGGTTAACTAAATGACGGATTAGTTTAAAATCAATTTTGTTGTTTTTTTCCTTTATAATTTTGAATTGCATAGGATTAATTCTTCATTCAACTAAGCCAGTATTAAGCTATCAAATTCTGTGTTTGTAATTTAAAATTTTAACAAACTGTTCAAACATTTATCGCATGATCCAGTTAACCTGAAAAATTAAATTTTTTCTGATACAGTAGGTATTATAAGCTGTAAAATCAAATTTTTTTTCAGAAATGTTTTTGTTCTTGTTAACCCTCTGGTTACGTAATCGTTTAACATTGATATTTAGATGCGATGATGGCAAATAAGTTTAAATATTTTTCAAAGAAAGTAAGCTGATACTATGTCTCACGATAATTATAAACAGTAAAAATTTAATTACAAAAATACTATAAATTGTGAAAAACTCGATGTAACAGAAAATGCGGAAATCGCGAGATACGAAGTTGGAGCATTAAACTGCATATGTAAGACGCTGGAACGTTTGTAGAATTCCTCAAATATCTTGAGATTGGTGCTTGAAAAGCTAAATATATTTCATAAAATTTTAGCTTTATTCAGTTTTATCCATCTTTAATCTGTTTTGCTATTCAAATAAAAATGTTAGAATTATGATTACATTTTCTAATTTGTGATTAATATTTTTGGTGTTAACACTTCCGATTATTAACAGCGTTAGAATAAATCCATCCCATTGTAATCTCAAAATTCGTTTAATGAATAATTGCACGCTAAATACGAAGGTTACTTTTATTGCTTCGAAGGCAAAAATATTAATCGCATGATCTAATTAAGTTGAAAAATTAAACATGAACATTTTCTGATACATTAGGTATACTGATATGCATATCTGATACATTAGGTAT
>JAPMOQ010042254.1:318554-348989 GCA_026543055.1 Argiope trifasciata | reverse complement strand
TTTTCGGTGTGGGAAATGAGTGTGTGTGTGGTGGCAGTGGGAATTTTGGAGGTATGTTTCGGTGTGGAAAGTGTGTGTGTGGAATATCTTCGGGGTCTCCGTAAGGGAATCGCGAGATAAAAAGTGAATTTTTAAGGATTTTGGTATGAGAAAAATGAAAGTGTGGAATAAATAACCTTGCCCATGGTTTAAATAGTAGGCTAGGTAAACATTTTTTATCATTAGTATATAAATTAGAGTATATTTGTGTGATAAAGGGTAAAGGTTCCTATTCACGTTGTGCTTTGTAGTCTTATGTTCTTGCATTTTTTTTTCTTCCTATTTTTTGGAATTTTTCATGTGAGCGAGTTTTATGCTATACTTAAGGACATTTCACAAAAATTGAATTCTGTGATAAAATTTTTGTAACATGATTTTAAATAAGATATTGGACAGGGAAATAATACTCCAATAAAGTTTTTTCTTTCACAATGTATTTCACAATGTAATGTTATTTTTCGTTCACAATGTCTTTCGCATTCTAATCCTTAAAGTTTCGTTTTGCTAAAGTAGTTTTTAATGCGGACCAGTTTCAAAATTACCCTCCATAAAAACAGGAAAACTAGCTTATTTCAGTATCTTTTTAGAACATGGCTCATAAATTACGATATTAACAAGCTTTTGAATTGGACTCCTATGAATAGGGCAAGCAGTTTTAAATATATGACATACAAAAAGGGAATCAATTCAAAATACTATTAAAATGTTGAACGTGAATGCTTTTGCATCTCAGTTTTTGCATCAAGAAGTCTAATCGTCTTGTTTGTATTTTATATAAACAGATATAAAATGCCACGAAATGATATAAAGTGTCTAAATTGGCGAAATTCTTCCATTCTTCTAATCTTAAGTTAACCTCTGATCCCCCACCTTTTTATTGTAGGTGAAATAGAAAATCTGTTACTTTATAGCTAGAAAGTAACCGTTTATTTTTAAACCATTAAAAATTTATTTTTTCAGAAATTATTTGAGAACGTATTTAGAATTTCAACCATTTTTTGGAATGCTTCACTCTATTTTGTGATAATAACCTTTAAAAGTGTACTTAGTTTTGCAATTGTAATCCGTTCTATTTTTTTAATACTGGCACCTTAATACGTTTATCTTCTATCTTGCACAATTAGTTTAGTAAGATTCCTTCCTTTAGATTTTCCATATAATACACATTACTGTGTATAAATACTATTTTGCATTGCGCAGGATAACTGCTTTAATGCAATTTAAACATCAGACTATATAACAAATATTTGTTAAGCGATACATATTATCATTTATTAAAATAACTCAATCCGCATGAAGAGTAAATTTCTGCATCTGGCGAGTTCAGAAATGTTTGTATTATTCTACTTTAAATTTTGTCCTGTAACATGTTGCAAGTAGCAGTTTTAATACGTGCAACTAATGTTTTTTAATTAAAATTGGATAGGATAAAATCGAGACTGAGAAGACGCTTATGGAACTGTAAATGCCTTGGGCGAAATATTCGAAGTAAGGAAGAAATCTCAACGGACCTAAATGAAACTATTTAATAAAACTAGATAAATATTTAATGATTGGTTCGCTACGTTTTCAGTTAAAATGTTCTTAAATTAGTAACAACATCCATCAGAACCTGAAAACCCCACTAACTTACCCACCATTAATGAAAGATTTTTAATTATACATAATATCCGTTCGCAATTAGATTGAAGGTCATAACAGATAATCAATTCTTCACCTGGATCGTATCTAGCTTTTTCCGAACGATGTTTTACTTCATAATTTAGCAACTCGTTAGTTAGAGCTCGATTCTAGTTAAAATATATAAAATTATTTGTGGTATAATTTAACTTATTCATATGTAAATTGAACAAATAAAATCGTTAGTATTTTGAATGGCTAAAGTAACATACAATATCCTAATATTCCTTTGAATATGGCATCTGAGCGATGAGTATACCATAATTGTGTGGATAAGCTTGATGTTTTTTCACTGTGACAGAGTAGGAGATCATTAATACCCCAGCATGTCTTCCATTAATGAGCGAAACAGAAAATGGACTTGTTACTGAATACATTTTGCTATGAGGAGTTTTCTTTAGATACGTGAAGTTAGCTTGACTTTGAAGATTCTGTGTAATGGTGGTTGTTGTAACCAGTTTTTCTTCTAATCAAATCTACATTTCACAATTCATTCGTCAGTGGATGTTAATGTTTGAAGGCTCCATTCTGAAATAAAGGTAAATTATCCTTAGCATATGAAGGAATGCTTGAAAGATTTAATTATGAAAGATTGTTAATGTCTCTTTGTGTTAAAGAAACTGCTGCATCTACTTTATCAATTCATTGTTGCATCCTGTTTCAGAAGTATTAGGCTGACAATTTTTATAGATGAAAGTGTTTTTAGCTGTTCATTTATTTTTTTTAGATTAAACACATTACACTGTGAAGATTTCAAAATCAGTCTAGAATCTGTAAGAAATTATATTCTAATCAAGGAATTTTGAAAAGACGATAATTGTTAGTTGTAATAGATTGAATTAAAAATCAATAAAAGAATCATTTTGCAGAGCTCAAAAATTTCAGGCCATTTCTGTAATTCTAAATAAATTGGAGCGATGACGAAATAAAATTATCTCCTAGGTATTTGACTATGAACAAAGTCAAGATAAATGCATATTTAAATAAGTTGGGAATTCTATCAGTCAGTTTGAATTTGTCATTTTTGACTTGCTGGCAATGCTACATCCTTTTAGAATTTTAGGATACTCCAAACCTAATTATCTATCGCTTTACCTTCAAATAAATGTTTTTGGGCACATTTCCTTGGAAGCTGATTTTGTCTAGCTTGCTAAACTGAGATTTTTAGGTAAGTGGGAAAATTCGTCTTCGCTCATCTAAATAGATTACAAAACAAATGGGATCATGAACGGTGAAGTCCGCTTCATCAGTTGGTGATAAATGAGCTGAATTCTGAAAAGGAATCGTTAAACTGATGCGGCTTTCCTTGAATAAAAGCATCTGATTATCTTCGAGTCGAATGACCATTGAGAGACCATCTCACCTCTGGACAGTTTGAACTGACATACGCTGATCTGAATGGACAAGAAACTTATATCCAGGAAGTTATCGAAGTAAATTGGGTGAGTTACTGCAATGTGATAATATTTATATCAAAACGTAGACTAATTTGAGAGTAGTAATGTATGGCCATGTTACAAAATATACTTTTTTCTGTTTTAAGGTATTCATTGTTGAAACGGAGGCCATTTTACTGGATGATGGCACGTCCTCTTGGGACCATTTTTCAGTTCATTTTTGCTCTAAGCTGAGCATGCAGGAAATGCTTCTTATAGATGAAAGTATTAGCAGTTCATTGGCAACGTATGTTTTCATATAGTGCGAGACGTCCCATTGAAAAGCATTTTGATTAACGGCTATCTTAGAAGTGTGCTCATTTTTTAGAGGAAATTTTAAGGATCACTTTATAATAAAAATCCTTGGGAAGCCAATCTGGTTCATTTTGCTAAAACAATTCTATAGGGAGAACCCTTAAAATTGAATTTCCTTTCCATCGTTTGAATAAAATGTAGCATAAATGGGATTGTGAATGGTGTGACTTCTGCAATTGGTGATATATGAGTAGAGTACTGAAGAGGAATCCTCTTACTGATACTTTTTTGAAAAGCAGCATCTCGTTGCCGACATGTTGGATGCTCTCATCATCTGGCGTCAAGAATTGAACACTATTGTCAAATTGACACAAACTGTTCTGAATGTACAAAAGACGGAGCGAACTCGGTAAGTTAATGATTTCTGATAAATCAAACTAGGAAGATTCGTATGGAAAGGTCATTGTATATCGATTTTTAAAATTAAGTTGTATATTTATATTTTAAGGAATTTGGTGGTAACCCTACTCTTTCCTCAGTCGACACTTCCAGAAGTGAGAATGAATAACTTCTTCTGAAACCATCAAATAAGATGGACATGCAAGGAAAAACTTCTTAAGGATGAGAAAGACAGTTCTAAGAAACCGTAAGTTTTTCAGTGCAATGATGCTAAGGGTATTGCACTTGATGTTTGCGATATAAAGCAGATAAAACAAGTTTTTGAAATCTGACATTTAGATTTGCTCAATGTGAAAACTTAACCTTATCTTAAAAATCTAATTTTCCAATAAAATTTGTCAACCTTAGTTAAAAAATATTTCGCCTAGTAAGTATTTGACGTCAGTTTTTATGTAAGATTCTTTTATTGATGAACAGAGTATTTGTTGCAAGAATTTTTGCATTTTAAGACTTTCTATAGCAAAATAACATCTTGTACCTTTTCTAGAAAAATTAAAACATAAATAAGTCCCGAAGCTCAATTTATTCTTGGAAAGGATTTTGTACAGGAACAATCGTATTTTTCTATCTCGATAATTGAACCTAACCCAAGTAATTTTAAAAATCGAAACAATCTAACTTATTTCTTAGTTACATTTTTAACTTTAAAAAAATTAATTATTAAATGGAAACTTCAAATGTTTATATCGTGAAATATAAAGGCGACTAGTTGGAGTATTGCATTTAATTTTTTCTATGGTTAAAAGAATCAAATTTTGAATCAATTGAAATTTTCTGAAACTTAAAAATTAACTTAAAATAAAAGAAAATCATCGTAATATTTCAAATTTTTTTAAATGCAGTAACTGAATAAATCTGTTAAATAATACATTAATCTCGGACTCCCCTATGTTTGCTTGAGCAATACTGAGTACAAATACAATAGGAAAATAACTTATTAATAAGTTAATTTTTAATTGTTAAGAAACATTTACATTAAATCTTTTCTTTTGCTTTATAATAAACATTATCTTAGTATTCAAAAATTTTTATTTACTTGTTTGAATTGCCATAAGATACAAATATGTTTATATAATACAAATGTTTAGATTAAACTTTTATAAAATCAATGCCCATAGAGCTATTTGACAACGGACGATTTTATGATGTTTAGATTTATAACAGATAAAGTTAATATATATTTTATTGCATTTATAGCATATAGTGGCTAAATGGTTTTCTAGTCCAAAAAGGTTTTCGATGAATTTTAAATCAAAATTCTCTCAGCAAAAGATAATGTTTGGTTTGAATACAGTGAATCTCACATTTGTTGAAATCTCAAACGACTTTTTTTTTCTAATTGATTGGCTGCAAAATTAATATGCAATATTGCGCTTTGTATATTCATCAATATCACGATTTCATCTTTTCTATATTAAAACTTTTTCAGATATCGCTTGATGAAGTCATGGAAGCAAAATTGTAAATACTTGGATACTTGATAATGAACATCCCAAAGATTTAATGCGCCGTTCCAGATGTTGCTGTAAAACTGATCTGCAGCCTCACCATCAATGTTTTTTTTTTTGCGATTTCTGACATATTTGCAAATTTCTACTTATCCAGAATCTCGGAACCTACCCATCTTGCTTGCATCTACTGAATTAACTTTCCAATACTCATCTTCCGGGCATATTTCTTTGGAAATCTAACTTTTACCATGAAATGAAATGCATTTAGTTTATTAACAGGTTTTAAACGGTTTTCGCTCATTTCAATTGAAATTATAAAAGATCATGGCGATGTGCCTTATATCGGTGATAAGAATAAAGAAAAAGGCCTTTACATAATGGACAATTCTCTTGAATAATGGCATATCCTTCTCCACCTATCCACTACTTTCCCATCCTACAGAAATATTGAGTACAATTCCTTCTGCATGGGCAAGAGGCATTCTTGGAAAGACATCAAACAGGATAGGGTAAGTTATTGCATTATATTATATCAATGCAAAAGTAGCATCTGAAAGAATGTGTTCATTGATTAAAATGTAAAACATTTGTTTTTCTTTAAAGGTATTCATTGGCTGTACATAAGGACTTACACTGATGTCAGTATCTTGGATGATGCCTTTTCATTCTCTTAAAGTTATGAAAACTGTCATTCAGTTCAACACCAAATAAGCATGCAGGATGTTTTAAAAAAGATAAATTAGTAGGAATTCAAAGAAACGGTAAGTTTCTGCATTACGGTAAAGGGAAGTTACATTTTGAGTAACTGGAATGTTAAATTTACCCATTTTTATTTAGAATTAATATAACTATAGTTGATCGAACAAATTTTCATATCTTTTTGAATAAAAAAAATTATAATCCTTTAAAAAACTTTTTTCTAATGCAGATTTCAAATCTTCACATCAATGTTTTCTGCAAGAAAATATAAATTTTTCTATCGTATTTAACTTTATTTTTAAGTGTTGCACTATGTCTTTAAATTTCTGAAATTTTTGAGAAATTAAGGTAAGGTTTTTAAAAACTTAAATTTAGTTTTTCGCTCTATAGAATTTGTTTAAAATCGCATAGTTTTAGAAAACAAGTCAATAGATTTCAATCGATTTTTTTAAACAAAATAGCCTATTTGTAAATTTTTATTTAAAAATTCAAAAAATATTGAAAAACGGATATTTACAGCATTTAATGTGTAAACCATCATTTAGAGCAGATAATTTAAATCATTTAAAAACATATGAAACTAGCCAATGACTAAACTTTAGCAAATGGCTTTTTATAATTCCTAGTAACACAACTAGGAATTATAAACCTTGAAGTTAAAAATATTAACAATATCCAATTGATTTCGATGTTTTAACTATTTTACATTCAATGGTATAATGCCTTAAATTGTAAATATCCTAGATTCAACATGGTTACTCTAACCAATGCTGCGTATGTAAAATGGAATCGTGGTTCTTGACTAGAAAAAATATTTATTAAATTTCCGCTTGCTGTATAAAATTTTCAAATGATAATTTCTTTAAATTTATATTCGTGTTTTTCTGTTAATTAAAACTTTAATCTTTCTTTTCAGATCTTGTTTGATGATTTTTTTAAACTGAAGAAAATTTCCAGACCATGAAAGAGTTTGCTTTGAATCATCATCAAACATACCTAAAAATTCCAAGATTTTTCAAGACAATTATAGGTGAAGGATATCCAAAAGGAGGACTTGTAGCTAGTTTAAAATTTTCCAAGCTCAATATGTTTCAACAAACCATTAAAATGCAAAAACTGTTTGCCTAGAAACGTTTCTTGTTATCTACAATTGCGATGATTTTTTTAAAGGTTACAATATGCTAAAACCATTTTCAGTGGAATTTGATGATTGCCATCGAATGTCAGGATATTAAGGGTGATTCTTCTGAAATATTATCCAAAACTTTTTTCATAAATCTCTTTATGGCTAAAATTTTATAAATTTGCACTTTTTTTTTTGTACCAGCTTTTCACAATTGCCTATTCTACACTGCACTGAATATTATGAATTACAATTCATGTTTATAACATTTCGATGTCAAGTCATGAATATAAGTATGCTTATTCAGTTCATTTAGAGTTGTTTTGGAGGAACTATCAGTAAAAATGCATTTTAAAGAAAAATTATAATAGTATCAAATTTTATGATGGATTCTGTCTAATATCTGCTTATTTTCCCTTCAGTATTAAAGTCTTAATTACAATTTTTTTTATAGATTGTTGAAATGGGTTACAAAATTGCTCAAATCCTTAATCGCAACTACAATCTACATTTAAAATGTTGTACATCTGATAAACGAATCCATAGAGTATAAACTTATATAACGTCAAATGCAATTTTGTATAATTTAACGAACAATTGCAGCTTCTGAAAAATGTGTACGGTACAAAATATTATAAATCAATAATTTGCTTGGTTTCTGTTGACCATAAAACAGTTTTAATAGTCGATATACAATTTTAAAACGTATAAAATGTTGCCTTCGAAAAATTTTCTGAATAGCAGGATTTATAGCTGTGAAAAAATTTACAGCTGTTTGTATTAGATGGTTTTCAGAGTTCTAGATGTTCAGTGTGATTTCATTTTATGAAAATCATTTTCTTTGGTCTACTATATTTAAATGCTCAAATTCATGAAAAAAAATAAAATAATTTGATATAATATTGCATACTGAAAAATGTGCAATTTATATTTTGCTGAAAATGTTAAACTTTAAAATCTTGTATTTGGATTAATTTTAATTGTATGTATTTATGGATCAGATGTTGAATTAGCCATTCTAATAGATTTAAAAATATCTCCAATTTGAGAATGTCTATTCAATTTTAATACGATTGTTTTAATTTTGTAAGAATGTATTCTAGTTAAAATTTTTATTTTAATTTGAAGCATCTCTGATTGAAAGTTTAAAAGATAATAATTATAAAATTGTAGTTAAAATTAAATTTTTAACAGTCAAATTTTTAAATATTTATTAAAAAAATTCTTTAAAAAATTTCTTGTTTGTTGCATCCACTTACAAAATTTTAATAAATCTTGATTCTTTCTATATTAAAGTTTAAAAGAATTGAAGGGATGCTTCGATAAATTTTGATTACATGTAATTTCTATAAATTATACTGAAGAAAGTTAAATTATTTTGATAGGAAATGTATTTGAATCTAGTTTGTTTCGGAACAATGGATGACTGATTGGTTCGGCCGGCCAACTAATCAAGAATCCTCTAAATTTTAGAAAGCATTATTTGATCATCATGTCTGATCACCATGGTGATCAATATGCTTCGGTGAACTTGCCTAAAAATGTTAATTTTACTATATAAGGATAGTTTTAAAAATAAAGCACAGCTACTTTTTTCGGAAAATGAATAAATGGATGTGATGAACGGAAATCAGTAGAAATGAAGATTATTTTTGAGGGTTTCTTAAAATTCTATTGATTCCTAAAGGTCACCCCCTTAACATCCCATCAAAATACTATACATAACCACAAACTGAACTGAAATTTTTACTTTTATATAGTTAAAATAAATGAAAATTAATCTTTCAAAAATATTTAAAGTAAAAACAAATCTTCTAAAAATATTTGAAAAAAAAAACACCCATAAATTTGAAAATTATTGTACCATTTTGTAGTTTTTACTGACATACTAAAGATGAGATCATTTTCATGTGTAGTTTGAAATTGTATCTATTAATTCATTTATGTAATTCTTATGTATATTACTGTTATATTTTAATTGAATATTTTATGTTAACAGTTTGAATTCTTAATAATCTTGGATATGTTATGTATAGCTAAATGTTTGTCTGTTATTGAATTCTAATTTCATTTTCATGTAGCGTTTTATTGCTTTGATCTTGTAAAAATGTTTAATTACTTACACTGTTTAATAAAGGCAAATAAAATTTCATATTCATATGGCGTGTATCTCATTTTTGTAAATTGCTTAATCTCTAAGAAAAGTGTGTATACGTAATTTTGTAATTAAAATATAATTGTAAATTGATTTGAAAGTTAAAATCCTAGCATTTCTGATTAGCATGTAAATGGTAAAAATAAATGCTCGTGGATTAGTTATTCCAGAGAAATTAAAAGAAACTGAACAATAGTAAGCGTGGTTAGAAAATTTAGTTGAGAGAAATCGCAATATTTTTCCAAAGCTAGAATTCATTTATATTGAAAACAGAATTGAATTAAGGAATCCTAAGTTCTCCAAATCTTTGTCAAAGTTCTTAAAGAATCGTAGGAAAATGAAATAGTGCCAGTGTGAATAACTGTCGCGCCTTTAAATTGATTTTTCTGCAAATTTAATGTTTATAAAAGTAGAATATTATAATCGGTTTTTCTCCATTCGTTTCACTATGTGTAATTGTTTTGGAATTTTATGTAGTTTAATACTAAATTGCTGTATTGTCAGTTAACAGATTCATTTAAATTCCTTTAATCTCTTCTTTCGTCGGTAGATGGCAATATGGTACCCGTTCCCTAGCAATGAAAATTGGATTGAAAATATGATTTTAAATCAACTATGACATCATAGTAAGGTAATTGGCTTTGGATCTGAAATAAAGGATTTTTTGGTAATATATTTTATTTACAAAGAGATAAAAATAAAATGTTTTTTATGAATGATTTTATACATAATTTTTCAGACTTAAATAAAGTTTTGATTGTAACGATGGAAAATTAATGCTCCAAGATATGTTAAATTACATATGATGGTAAAATGATATGTAAATACTACATGATTAGAGAAAAACCGGTTTCTTTGATTAAAAAATAAGATACCGAAGCTTGAAAAATGCAGTTTTTAAAAACTCCATTTTAAGAATTTTTATATCTAATAATAAGTAAGAATGTTTGCAAGGTATACTGTTTAAATCTTAAAATGAATTGATTTAAAGAAATTCATGCACTTTAAATTTCATTTGGTGACTAAATTTCATACTTCCGAGTTGTATTAGCTGGAAGGGAAATGTTAAAAAAAGCAATTAAAAGCTTAATTTTGGTTTCTGTAATAAAGAGAATTTTTTATTAGGGAATTCTTAAACAGTTTAAATGTATTTTTTTATATCTTTATTTTTCTATTTATGGAATGAGCTTAAAAAAATTGTTAGCATTCAATAGAAATTCCTCTTTTAGAGTCTTAATGTAATAGCTAATGTGAATTACTGTTTAAATGAGCGGCTGTTACGTGTGTATATTCTTATAAAGTCACTGAAAAGGATATGTGAAATATTGAACTTGTAATTAAATATCCTAAAAATGTAGTATGAATGAAATCGTGTTAATTTTGAATTGCATTTCAGAAAAATTGAATAAAATACGAAAACTCGAAATGAATACTGATTTATTTTTAACAAATTTTGTAAATATTGATAAAAACACAATCATTTTTCGAGATCTAAACATCGCATACTATCATTTGCGAACATGTTGCATCATGAATCTGAAGCTTAATAAAATATTTAGGCTCAACATTGCAATTAGATAGAGTTAAAAATATTCCTTTCTAATAGCTTCCGAAGCTGAAATATATAAGTTTTCATAATCACTAGTAAAATAATGGGTGAAGTTATCAACCACTCGTAGAACAACTTTAATTTTTACAATTTTCTTCTTTTGCATCTCCTTTCTTAAAGATATGATATGCGACTATATGATGGGACAAAAGCTTGAAATTATCTATAAAATTGCACTAATTAGGAACAATAAAAAATACTTTACTCTTGCCAAGTTGTTTTTTTTTAATATTTTGAAATTTAATGCAACGATAAGTTAAGTAAAAAGTGCTTTGTGTGAGTATAATGCTTGAAATACCAATCGGTTAAAATATAATTTTTTTATTTTTATTTTTTTTAATCTAGTTTTTCCCTCTTTAATTAAGTACTTCCGTATCATTTCTCTTCAGGGATTGCGAGTGAGTAATGGTTTGACTTTTATTTTGCTCGGTGATTTCACAGGTGTACAATTTATTTAGTCTAAAAGCTATAAAAAGTTTCTAAAAATATATTTTTAAATTTATAAAAATTAAATTTGCTGTTTATTTTATTTTGAATCTATATGCATATTGAACTATATGCATATTGATTGATCAATTTACTTACTTATTTATTGAAATCATTATAGATTTTAGCAATAATTGCAGTTATTACTTATTCATTTATTAAAATTTGAGTTAGTGTTCTACTGTTAATTAGTTAGTTAGTTATTACCTAGATGGCGCCACAAAGCCTATTTCACAAATTTCTTACACTCTAATTTCTAGAGAAGCAATTAGGTTCTTTCAGCAGTGACCAGTGAAGTGAAAGAATGTTTACTTAAGTTAAAAATAATTTTTCCGGTGTCTATTCACAGGCATTATGAATATATTTAAACTTCTTTGCTACTAATACCAATATTGTCGATGCTAATAAATTGCTGAATGTTTGGACCGATTTTCATTGTAATCGGTTACTTTAGAATTAATCCAATTTCATTGCATTACATTAGTGTTAACCCGTACAGAAGCTAAGCTGATAATTTAATGATTTTCTGAATAGTATCAGAATTACCCAAAAGTTATATATTCATAAAAATTAGAAATTTTTGAAAATTGAATCGAATTTTCTTATATTTAAATAATAGTTTAAATATTTTTGCGTTTAATGATGTTTTAATTTCAAATGTAACGAATTAAAAATAAATATCTGAATTTTACTTTCTGATTTAAATAGTATTTCCTCTGACTAGAAATTGATTACGCAGAGAATTATGAGATTGTTACAATTGTTGTTCATACTTAATCATTTTCAAATTTAACAGATTTCAGTTTATATAAATTGTGTCTTAAGAAATATCAAAATAGGTATAGTTTGCTGAAATTCTCCAAAGATTTATTATTAATATTTAAAAATATCTTAGATTCCTTTTTTAAAAAATTCGATTTTATTACCTTTTTAAAAATATTTTTACTAAATTTCTTTTCCGTATTTGTGATAAAAGAATTAGGTTGCCGATTTTCCCTTTCCTTTTTTATACTTTAAATGTTATATTCTAGTTCGTTATTTTTATGTTTTCAAAATTATATTATATGCAAATTTATTATTTATATTTTACTGATATTTTCAAATTATTTGTCTAAATTTAGGTCTTTTTATTTTACGTTATTTGATAATTATTTTTTTTAGGTTTGTTTCAGTAAACTTGCTATTTTGTTTTGTCCTACAGATTAGACTAATATAAATATAAATGAACATAACAATAAATCTATGATGAATTAATAAAAAAATTGAAATGACATTTACAAATGTCGTAAGACTTGTTTAGTCTGGTGATAAACGATGTCTTTCAAAGATATTTTAAGCATCATCTACTGTCTTTAATGAGGAAAGATACATTTTTAATCTCTAATAATTATAATTTTGGATACAGTCATAGATTAAATTATGACCTTAAGGCTATGGACATAATAATCCGGCTTTAAATTCACAACTGACATTTAACGTAGTCATTATGACAAAAAAAAAATTATTCTGTTGTTTCTCGATTTTTGTCTGCTTTTAAAATCTGTTTTGTTCCCTTAAATTTCCAAAATATATGGGAAAATTTTATATCTATTAATTATTAAGTAGAAATAAAATTCGCGTCATAATTCATAATTATTTATTCGAGTCATAATTATTTATTCATTATCATTTGAGAAATGATTTTCTGTGGTTATCTACGCTGCCATCTAGTGAATGAAGAAAGCAACTTATGCTTTTATTATGAAGCAGTTTGTGCTGCCATCTACCGAAGCAAATAATTAAAACTTTTGGAATTTATTACTAGAATTATTTTTGGATTCATTTCTGGAAAAATATTTCTTTGCGAACATGAACATCCATTTCTCTTTTATAAACATTGCTGGAATAGCATTTCTAAAATTCAAGCAGGAAGCAAATTAGATCGCGATAATCTAATTTTCAAAAGTATGTATTACATCCTGATCCCCGAGAGGAAATCTATTAAAATGTCTGATTATATTTCTTGTAAAACGCATATTATTTCCTTTAATTCTTCTAATAAAATTTTCGCACTGTGATAAAACTTCAAACAGCAATTAGAAAACTAAGTGATAAAAAGTACACTGGTAATTTTTTTTCAAACACTTTAAAGGACAACTATTCAAAATTGAGCATATATTTGGTCAGTCCTTTTCGGAAAATTTAAATTATTCAATATAAAACTGTTGTAAGCACACTTAACTTTTAAATTTGTTAATTTTTAATCACCTCTTGTTCTCTGATAATAACTGCTGTTGTTTAATAGAATCATTAAATACAAAGAAGTAATCAATTTGATCTCATAATATTACTTTTAACGATCAGATTAATTATCATTTCATTATTACTATTTATACTGTTTTGTATCAGGACTTACCAAGATTGTAAAACTTATCAGAAAAACTTTTTTGACAATTTTTCAATAAAGCAAAAATTAAGATACTTCACTTTCTTAGCTCAAAACTTAACGAAATTTATTGAACTGTTAATTATGACAACATATTAAAGTTATTTTATATTATGAACTAAACTATTATTTTTCGTAAGTAAACTCATACAATAAAAATATTGTAATATACCAATACTAGAAAAATTACCCTTTAAAGATAATTTTTTCAGCATGATTACATAATTTAATGATTCAATATGAATAAATTTTTAAGTTCATGTCCAATACGGAAAAAGTTTTTCAAATGTCTGTCTTATTTAATGGATTTAATTATATAATTTTAATAAAAATATTAAGAAAAATCATTATTACAAATTAGTAATACATTTTTTAATTGAAGTTGCATACAAATTCAAGTTTTAAGCATTTAGCAAATTATTTCTCACTGTTACTTTAAATAAAATGACATTTATTAAAAAAATCCAGATTTTGGTTTTCACAGCAAATTATATCGTAATATTGTGAGAAAAATGTCCAATTTTTTCAGTTCATATACTAAAAAAGAATCGAATATGCAAGTAATTTATCTTTAATACATTTAATATAATATTTAATAAGTACTACTAATAAAAAATGACGATAAAACCCCATCCCAAATGGTATTTTAAAACTTTATACAGTCATAATTCCAAATTTTCAGAATTGAAAGACATTAAAAACTTGAAAATTCCTTAAAGTTTCGATGTCAAATTAATTGAAGATTTTAATACTTGCTTTTTATTTTATATTCATGTAATAAAATAAATATGATTTAAGCTTATCGTTAAAAAACATATTGCAATATGTTCAAAAAGATTATAATAAAGATTTTATAAAATACAATGCTATAAAGATTGAAGAAAACGTAGATTTCTACAATTTCTTTCAATCTTTTAATTTCTTCAGATGAAGAAACCTGAATTTAGCAAATTAGGGATATTTTATTCATAAATTATCAATAAACTGTTTTCAAAGTATTATTATATTAACAAAGATCAATTGAAATAAATTTGCTAAATTTAAATTTTTTTTTTCATCACTTACATGTTTATATTAAATATTTCTTTAACTCTAGTTGGCATCCTTTTTCAATTGGTTAGATGTAGCTATCATCGAAATTAAGTATTGAAAGTAAATATGCCTTTACATATAACTATGTTGGGCTGACAATATAATACTATATTATAAAATTACATTTGAAAATGTTTTTCTGTTTGTGCATTAGTATTTTTTATTAATTAATCGACAACACTCTTTCTAAAATACGCAATAAAATATTTTTAGGTTTAACAGTAATTGAATAATGGATTTAGTTTGCTTCATTAAATTGTTTCTATTTGTTAATTAATCTGATAAGCAAGTGAAGATATTCGATACGAGTTAAGATCAGATATTTAAACATGTGATTCTATTTTTACCAAAAAGCGTTGGAGCGTGAAACAGACTTTTTTTCATCAAGAAATATAAGAGTTTATTTTTCAAAGACAATGATAATAATTAAATCTTAATAAATTGCCATACCAACATAAATATAGTTTTATTTCTGTAGTTATCATATGATAGCATCTAGATTGGAAGCGATTAAACAGCTTAACACGTATATGTAAAAATAAATAACTAATATGCTATCAATGGTTTTAAATAGTTAAAGCGAGCTATTTAAAACATTTACATTTCTTATTAATTCTTTTTTAAAACAAAAATATAAACATAATAAAAATAAAACAAAATAAATTTCTAATATCTATCGCAATAAATATAGTTGATAAATTATCCTTTGTCGGTTTTCTAAAATATAAACATTAACTTCGAAAAAAATTTCATTATATTTTTTTCTTCAAATCATTTTTAAATATGCCACATTCATTCAACATTTTTTAATAAGAATAAGTTGTCTATTAAGTATTTTTTCTCTTCAAAAATTATATGATTTATAATGATTTGCTTTTCATCTCATCAATCTTCTCTAAAAATGACTGACAAAAATTATAGAGATGCGGATGGTATTTTTTAAAACTGTGTAATTCATCCGCATTCCAGTTGTTTCAGTCCAGTACTTATTCCACCAAACGTAGCATTAAAGCAAGACTTGTTTCATGCCAAAAGGAACAAGGCGAGATCGTAATTTTCTACGGAATTCGCTTTTTGATCATTCATGTGAGCAAATTTCAGCTTTTGTAAGCTTGTGAGCTTTTCATCTTGGTATCATGGAAAAAAACTTTCCAAGATAGCGCGCTCTAGCTGTAAGGCTTCTTGATATTATGATTTCATTTTTCAGCTAATATAATAAAGCAATATCAATTATAGTATCGATTATTTTGCATTGTAAAACAACGCTTAATGTTTGAATAATAACAATAATATTAATTTATTATCCTCACAATAAACTAAATTATCATAAAGTACAAAAATCAGAAATGTAAGGTACTTTTTTATTATTATATTAATAAATAATAAATAGTTTTTTAAATTAAAATTAGAAAGCGTAACAAGAATTGTAAAAGTATGCGGCTTTGTAAACAATACAAAGGGATAAAATACTACGCCATAATGAATAATATGAGAAAATCATTCCAAAATATTCATTAAAAATTCAAATATTTTATGACTGAAATTTTTATTTTAATATACTTTGAATATTTATTCAGTCTAATGATTTGAAAATTTTGTTTTAATTATCAAATTTTGATTAAATTTATTTCTAATTTCCTATAAACATTTTTTAAAAATTATTAAGTTTTTTTCCAATTGTATATATAATTTATATTTAAGCCGGACTTTATAGCTTTTGTCTCTATCAATAATAAATAAATAGCAAGATTTTCATTTATCAAAAGGAATCTGAAATTATTATTTCGAATTACAATATAATGTAGTAGAAATCATTGAAATTTAATGCTTGTTTTTTAAAGTGTTTTTTTTTTTCCTAAAATACAATACCACATAAATAAAATCCACTATCAGTATATCCAAAATAAAACCTAAAGAAATATCGAATGACGCAGCTTAGAAAATTAATTTTATGGCATGTTCATTGTTAAAACTTTCAACAGTTACAATATGTTGAGCACTGAATTTCGATAGATTCAGATCATGTTTATAAATAAAAATCAGAACTCAGACAAAAATTTTAGTTAATTTGTTTTGGAAGAAAAATTGACTTTTTTTTTGTAAATTTCACTTTTGTAATACTACCTAAACATGATAAATGCATTAATTTTAATTAAATATTAAATGACTGTAACTGAAAGTTTAATAAACCTGCCTGTTACAATCACTTTTATGTGAGCATTGCTGTATATCGTATTATAGTTACATTGCTGCACAAGATTTATATTTATATCAAAAAAGAATATCAAAAGCTTTAATATCACGATTCAGGGACGGATTTGTCCTTGTAATAGCCATTTCGCAATGTAGATCTCGTCTCCTTACCACTTCAAACTTTCAAAGTCAAAATTTTTATTGATTTTAGTTTAATCATTGCATAAGTAATTACAAACAATGAAAACTTGACAAATTGAAATAGGAAAGCATAAACAATAGATCACTTTTGAAATAGTTGATTTCAGTATATCGTATATTAAAAGAAATGCCCAACTGAAATTTAAAAATAATTTAGGAAAAACCCTAAAACCGGTCGAAATGGTTTTCTGAAAATGTGTTCGCATGCTCGCTAATGAAATATCACTTCCCCCTACTCACAAAAAAGTTTGGAGCTAGGGAAAAGTCTTTCAAGGTTACAAATGCTCAAATTTTTTTTTTCAAAGTTACATACATGAAAGTGTTGTGCTTCACAGAATAGTAAAGATAAACCGGTGTTTGTGTGTTATTTACTTTGCATTAGGGAGCAATAGTCACAAAATATATATCTTTGCATGATCTAGCTTTTGTACTGAAGCTAGCAGACGATATTTGAAGATATTTTTTAAGGTTAATCTTTGACATGATGTTAAAGTACTAATATCAGATAATCAAATACCTATTTCTAAACATTTTTTCTGACCTTTCAAAGCCAAAATTTGGCGTAGAACTAAAATTACAACTGCGGGATCCTAAACCAAATTCCATATATTTAAATCATTTAGTTTACAGCTTTAGTTAAGCTTGAGTTATTGAATAAGACAACTGATGATAAACCTTCCGATAAATTTTGATGGTGAAATTATTGACCCAATTTCGTATACTTGAATTGTAATACTTTTGAATTGTCGCGTCATATGAATGTAAAAGTAAAAACCGATAGACATACAACCATTGAAGATTTAGTTTAGAGTTTCATCCTGATCCATATTTCGGATGCTCGTACAGTCGTAAAGATACGTAATTTCTGAATAGATTTCACCTGTCCCTCTAGGCAAACTTCGTTCAACATGTGATGGAAATGTATAAACTAAGTGTAAAACCCAGGTATCAAGATTTCATATGTCTAGCTCAAGTTGATTTTGAGCTATTATTTTCATAGACAAACATGTATGCAGATTCAGAACCACTTATGATAGAAATCAGATTGTTTTTTCAGAATCAAAAAGCTTTGAAATGGAAAGTTTTATCTAATTCAAGGTTACATTTTTGACGACTACAATACTTTCACTTTGCGTCCTTAATATATAAAAAATATATAATATTTGAATAATAATCAATAATATGGCATTTTTTAAAATTTATAAAACTTTTTTTGAACTATGAATAACATAATATGAAACTTGATTAATTAGAAATGTTTTTAGAATAATGTGTCAAAATTAATTTGAACACTACCTCTTTTTATTTGAATACAAGGTCTGTATATTTAAACGAAAGCTTAAAACTAAATGCAATAAAAAATCTTGTGGACTCCGGGCTCCTAAAGAGCCTTAAACTCTGACAATTGTATACTTTGTACTTCAAATATCTGATCATGTTTTGCACAGCTGTTATAATATTTAGAATTGTCCGCAATCTATGTAATGATCTCCCCAAATTTAAATAAATGTACGGAGGTATTCAATGGTAATGGTTAGGTTTTGGAAGCAGAGAATTGGTGTTCGAAAATCATTCCACAGAAAAATCGCTATGCAAAACATTCTTTTGTAAGTCAAGTTTGTAGAAACCTTTTTAAACAATTCTAAAAGTACGGACATAGGTAGCTCAGTCCTATCCTGAAAAGGACCCAAAATTATGAAATTAATCCCTAAATGGGCCTTATATTGCTTTGAAGCGGTATTTTTATATTACTAAGCCAAACTAAGTCTTAGTAAAATAAAGAACTTTTAGAACTTACATTTGAAGAACATATTCTTTCATATATTGAACTTGACTATGATTTAAAGTAATCAATAAAAAAAAACTAATTATCATACAATTACTAATTTTTTTTACTGTGATTGCTTTTTAAATTGAAACTGTACATACAGTTTCTAAATTTTGATGAGAAATGTAAATTTTTTTTATTTATGAACTTAATAAATAATGGAACATTTAGAAAATAATAATTTTGAGTCATTTAATTATACTTATTTTTATTATTATTTATAAAAAATTATATTAATTATTTATAAAAAATAGTTTATTTGTTTTACTTTGTTTAGATTAAAAAAGATGATGGCATTTATTAATTTGTTAGAGAATTTAAGAAATATATTAACCTCATTTTCTTAATTCATGAGCCATCTTTACAAATGGAACCAAAAACTTCTTTCTTCCTATTTCAGAATGGTCCTTCCTTTGTGGCCAAGTACCTTAACAGATTTCGATGAATTCAAAAGCTTTCGCAAATACCAAATTTTTCAATAATGTAATACCCTGAAAATTGATGTCACTGAATTTTTCCAGTGAATCCTTCCCCCACAGATGTCGCTGCTATTGCCTATTGTTAAATTCAGCAAGCTCAGTTTGACCCTGCAAAACGAGCAACCTCGAATTCACGGAAAATTTCTTCAATCGGCAGCGTGATTTTTCTTTTCTCCCCCCACCCTTCTTTCCCCGGTATCTGAATGTCGTTCATGGACCAGCAGTCATCCTGAAACCCATCTAAAATCCGATCCCATTTTTCTCATCGCCATTTTGCCTTTGGAACGTCCAAAGATACCGCTATTGTGAGAACCGAAGCAGAGATTTGTTGTTTACGGGGCTGCCACATTTGTCTTTTTAATGCCAAAAATCTGGAATTTAGGCTTTTTAATTTAAATTTTTATTGTTTATTTAGGAAAGTTTTGTTTATGAGCTCCGGCCTTGGCAATTTTAGAAGGCATCACAGCTGGAAAAATTCTTTTAAATATTTTCAGTTCTGAAAATGTTGAAAATTATTTTTCTTTCTTTCAGTGAACTATTTGAAAATAAAATTCATTCATCTTCAAAAATAAATCAATAAAATATTTCAATCATAAAAAAAGTGTGAACCTAGAAAGATTTTTTGCATTGATTGAAAACAATGCAAACAAGTAATATATATATACCAAAAAATGTTTGATTTACGCAAGAATTGAGCACTAATTCTTCACCTTCACGTGAAAAATACTGAAATCCTTGCATTTTACCGACTGAGCTACTGCCTGTTGATTTCAATGTTCATTACTAACTGCCAAAATTCTATTTAAAGTATTAAAAATTTATTTAATTTAATGAATGAATTAATATTATAAAAAACTACATTAACATCAAGTGGCATCCACTACAAGTTAAAAAAATTATTTGAACTAGCGTAGATTAATAAAAAATATTTTACTAACAATTGAAAATTTGAACAAGATATATAAATAAATAAATGTAGGGAGAGTGTTAACTAATAATGGGAATTGAAAAAAAATCACCAAAATTTAATTTGTGTTCTTAACACGGAATTTTTAAATTTCAATCAAACTTTTAAAAAAATCATACTCAGGTAATTTTCAGTATGTCTGTTTGAGTGCAAGTAAACATAATCTAATGAATTAAAATGTTGAAAGCTATATACATGGAATTAAATGCGCAATTTCAAGCATGAGTAGATCTTATTAAATTAGCATCAAATCTGGCTCTGATCTTAACATTAGTCTGAATGTACATTTTTATCCATGCGATGCAAGGAATAGATAAATAAAATTCAGTATTTAATATTGTTACTAAAATTATAATTCGGCGCCATATTTGTATTTCAATAAATCAGAAAAAGTGCATATTTTATTTTATTTTTATATACTATTAACCATAAAACGCATATGTGCAGGATTTTGGATACTAAAAAACTGAAGACACGATGTGTTCATGTTATTCTTAGCCTATGATTGATTTTTAAACCGAAAAGAGAAGAGAATATTACCTAATAATGGAAATATCTTAATTAGGTGATAATCCCCCCCTTTGAGTACTCTCTGAAAGGGAATATCTCCTTTGATATTCTTGGGGCGGTGGCCAGAGGTAAAGGTCTCGACTTCGGAACCGGAGGGTTTTCAGGTTCGATATCCAATTCAATCGAGAGAACCGTCGTGTAAGCGGGATGGGTTCACATTAAATCTTGCATCCAAACGTCCTCCCGCTGATGTGGTGCGGCGTGTAGTGGAAGTGCCAACTCAGATGTCGTATTCGTTATCTGATCGTGGTTCAAAATTATTAGATCTGTCCCAAAATTATCCCAGTTTTGCTTCACAATGGGACGTTAATATAACTAAACTAAACCAAACTGTTTTGATATTCATCTAGGAGAACATACTTCCTGGTTGGGAATTATGTCTGTCTTTCTGTCTATTGCTCAGTCTTTGAACTTAATAATTATAAGAAAAAAGCACTTACATACATGAAATTTAGAATCACGAGATTTTATGTCAACTGAAAGAATACCATCCGTGTGGAGACTTTATCCATATGAAGCCCAATAACTCAATGACTATATAAAGGAAATTCCGTATATAGATTTAAAATTATAACTGTAGATCTGCATCAGATTTTGTCACCTATGTTTCTTGATCTGTAGAGTTTCAAGATATCTTGTTATTTCTTCTTGCACTTGCCATGGACAAGCACGTTGGCACGAAGACAACGACTTTAAGCCAATAGGGAGCGTCTGTTGTTTTAATAGTGCCAACTAGGACCAAGAGCACGAATTTGTCATTCATGCATCACTCATTCGCCTGCACAGCCACTTTTTACTGGAGGGCACATTCGCACATCTCATATATAGAACAGAGGAAGAAAAACCATACCATAGCCGGAATTTAAACCTAGGATACCCAGATCACCGAGAAGACGCGCTACTCCTATGCCAGGAAGTCGGTTCAAGATGACTTAAAATTCAGGAACAGAATAACTTGAGACAATGATTTAGACAAATGAAATTTGGTATATAATCGTATCAGCATCTTTGTAGGTCTATTTAAAATTTTGGTGGAAGTAAAATTAATTAGTCTGTGGAAGTAAAATCGCGTAAAATTCAAACTCACTTTTCTTCATGGCAACGTGAAGCATGAAAGATTCCATATGCAGGGAAAATAGTATGCAAGAAAGTATTAGAACACAAAATTATTCGCATAAGAAAAAATATGTGAAAAAACTAGATATGAGAAAGTATCCGTATGCAAAAAAATTAGTATCGAAAAGGTTAGTAAATAACAAGGTATCAATATACGAGAAAATATTAGTAATCGTGAAAGTTTGCAAGCTTGAAAATTAGTATAATCTATACTTATAATAAAGCTCAATGTGTGTGTGTGTGTGTGTGTTGGCGCTCTACAGGCCAGACCGTTAGACCAACAGCTACCAAATTTGGTACATGTATACCTTGGAGGTCGGGAATGTGCACCTCGGAGCCCTTTTTTCGAATTTTTAATTAGAATTTGTATTAATTAAAATTTAAGCGAAATTTCGACGTTTTTCCGTTATAACTTCAGAAAATATAATTGCACAAACATGATTTTTATATCAATTTAAAGATAAAAAAATTAGCTTTCTAACGGTATCAGTTTTGTTAATTTTTAACGTCATCTTCTATTTTTAACGAATTTTTAAAGAAATATTTTAACCATGTTTTTTGAGCACGTGACTGGATAAAATAAAAGAAAACAATAACGGAAGTTCAAATAATAAAAAAACTATCATCGCAAAATAAATCTAAAGAAATGCAACTTTTAACACGTGACTGGATAAAATAAAAGAAATATAAAATGTGATATTTTCTAAAAAAATAAATGCAAAGCAAAGGATTGTATGATCGTTTGCAATATCTAAATAATTACTTCAATAAATCTTCTTTACGGTAAACCTGATCGAATTTAGACAGGATATGCATTGGAATCCCGACTTAATGGCATATTTCTATTATCGTTTGCAATATCTGTATCATTTATTCAATATTTCTTTTCATTATAAAATGTGATAGTTTCTAAAAAAATAAATGCAAAGCTAAGGTTTCTATAAAATCTGCATGAGCACGTCAAATTGAAAAAATTAGGTTTTATCACCGTGTTGCCATCATTTTGACGGAAGTTCAAATAAAAAAAATAAAAAAGCTATCATTGCAAATTAAATCGGAAGAAATGCAACTTTTAGCACGTGACTGGATAAAATAAAATAAATTTAAAATGTGATATTTTCTTTAAAAAATGCAAGGCAAAGGATTCTACGATCGTTTGCAATATTTAAATCATTAATTGAATAAATTATCTTTATTTATACAGGATTGTATTTATACAGGATATGCATTCAAATTTTTTTCCAATGGCCAATTTGTAAAATATTATTAATAGGCATATATATTGTTTAATACTATTAATTTGATCTAAATGAAGTAAATAATTACATTTTATGTAGTTTGAGTCAAACAATGCATTGATAAATAATGACTTTTAGATTTCTTCATACTTTGCTCTGTGACCCATATTTTACAAAATATTTTTATTAATATTTTAAATAAAAGTTGCTACATCAATCAGTCTTCTAAATCAATCTTTAAAACTGACTAATTTATAAAATTAAAGAATATTATTAGGAAAACGCGTTCTTTTAGAACCATCATCTTAAAGAAAATATTAATTTCAGGCCAATCAATGCCCGGAGTTACTTCAAGGCTAATGAATATGTGATTTAATTGAAAATGTTAGAACACATTACTCATGGCGAACCAGCTGGTCGCCAAAGGCGGCTAGTATTAATATAAGAGAAAATATCAGCATATTAGAAAGAAGTGTCTAGAAAATTAGTATAATATAAAGTTAATATAAGAGAAAATTTCAGTATATTAGAAAGTAGTATTCTAGAAAATTAGTATAAAAAAAGGAAAGAATTCTCCCACAAATTTCGTTTCATTATGATGATGTAAACACTTGTGTGTATTACACATTTTAATAATAATATGCAACTATTATTTATTAAAAGGAAAAAAATTAATAAGAGAAAGCTATTCTTGATTGTTTTAAATCTGCTAATTATTTATCCTGTGAATAATTCATATCAAAATTTTTTAAAAAGAAACTGGTACTTGATGAAAGTTTATTTCAAAAATATTGATTATAGATTTCTCCTATTTTTGCTATTTTTTTTACAAAAATAAAAGATTTCTGTCTTGAACAGTTAAATCCTTCTTAAGTTAAATATTTTCAGCATGAAATAACATTTTGAAGTGGGTGCATGTCGAATATGTCCTATTCTTTATATTCTCTCTAATTTCAAAAAATAAATTACAATTACACTTTTGCCAAACATGAATAAAACATGTTTATACGCGGATGATTAAAAAATTAATTCTTCATCATTTTACTATCATCATTTTTTCATGACTATCACAATCACACACATTTTTATATTTCCATAGAGTTAATGCTCAATCGTCGTATAAAATTAAATATATTAATTAAATATATATAAAATTAAACATATAGAGCATTTTTGAGAAGAATTTTATTTTTCATTTGTCTAACTTCAAACGTTGACTTAGAATATTAATTATAATTATATTTATATATTTTAATCGTGTCCCTTTTTTAAAGTTTCATTTAAACGAAAAATTATTTAACTGTTACTTTAAATCTAAAGAAATGGCAAAAAATTTAACAAAAGAAGAAAATTTGATCATTTTTTTTCATATTCGTAGGGAAAATATTGTTATCTTAGAAAACTCAGATGTGTCAATAATTTTAGATCTCCGTCTGTATGAAAATAAAAGGAATTTTGAAATTAATTTTGCATGTGTATCTTTGTGTGTTAATTTATTCTTCAATATTATAAACATATATTCCTAAATGTAAGAAGCCACATTCATGAAGTTTCGTATGTTGTCCCAAGACCAAAATTAAACGACTTTATCGAATTTTAAATTTAGTTTCAGAAATACATCTGAAGCATCGATTATTTACATACTTCAGCTTACTACACTATTTTACGAATCGTTAAAAAACTGCATGTAGATTTTTTTTAACATTAAAAAGTAGTATAAACAATGTATAAAATAACATATGCATTTTTAAATTTTTATTTTCTTATAAACAACCTTTATCACCGAAAATATATAATATATTTAATTAAGTGAAAGCTAATATGAATTATCTACAAATAGCTTAAAAAATTCAATTAACAGACAAATAGTGGAATAACTATCACTAATGAATTCGTTATTTAAATGAAAAGTCTTCCAAAAAATTTTTTCTTGAAGAAAATATATTCTGAAATCAATATGAAAACGTTAATGTGACAAAATTGAAAAATCATCACATTATATTGTCATTATGAATGAAGATCCTGTTACTCTAAGAGCAGAGTTTTTCATATTAAGTAAGGGTGCTTCCAATAATTGCCGCACAAAAAATCAATCTTTTTTTTTCCAAAAGATAAAAATTAATAAAATAACCAAATTTGACTCTAAAAATTAATCAATGGTTAAACCCTCAACAGGTTGAATTATTTCGATGATATTTAGATTTATTTACTGGTAAGGAATGCTGTAATTTGAAATTTGTTTTGTAGTTTTGAGATAACGATAACATTTTTTTTGGGGGGGGGGACAGCCAGATGATTTTTTAAGGAATAAAACTGTTCAAGAAATAAAGAGTTTATTATCTTTTAAATGCGATTATTTATTGATATCCATAAAAAATTATATTTCATTGAGCATTTGCACAATCGCTTCAGAAAAGACACTATTAGAAGCAATATTATCTTATGACTTCGAACGAGCAATTCCTGTATATATAAATTTATTCCGTGTATCTGAGAAATACACATGATTATACCATACTAAATATAAAATTTAGATCAAATTTTATACTTAGGTATAGCTTTTCTTTTTTAAAAAATCTATGTAGATGTCTTGCCAGAAATAAAAATGAGATTTGATACACAAAAATACAGTTTTAAAAAAAACTAACTATTAGAGCCTCTTTTTATTTGCTCTTATGTTGATAATGTCGTTATAGAAACATCTCGGACCCGATTTAACCATGGTAAACCTTAGTATAAGTTCATAGATATGAGTAATAATAAATAAACTGCAAAATAGATTCTGTTATATAGTAGATTATTTCGAATAATAAGTCAAACCATGTGCATTCATGACTTTTTTAAAATTTAAATCACTAGTTCATACCCGGATAAGATTGGAAATCATTCATACGCAATCAGTATGCGATTCATATATAAATATTTTCTCCAAAAATATAATCATACAAAACAAACCTAGGCTCTTTAGGTATTAATTTTATATACGGGAGAATTGAGGGAAGAACTCATACAATAGCCTGCATGTTTTAGCCTTATTTGTATCGAATTTTTGCTTTAGTTCCATAGATACATTTCTTTATCATTACATTTTACAAGCAATACTTTTACATACAAGAGAGCGTATACACCACTTCCAGGTACACTGATATTTTTTGTGTACATATTTA
The DNA here is from genome assembly GCA_026543055.1 of Argiope trifasciata. Taxonomy (NCBI): domain Eukaryota; kingdom Metazoa; phylum Arthropoda; class Arachnida; order Araneae; family Araneidae; genus Argiope; species Argiope trifasciata. Next base: position 322,321 of record JAPMOQ010042254.1, on the reverse strand, counting down.
GCTTTATTTTTCTTGAATTTTGTTTAATTATGTTTCAAATTCAGTTCCATTGCATATAGGCAAAGTTATTTGTGAGTTTGTATTACGTATAACAAGCTTAGATGAAGTATAAGAAGCTTGCACGAAGAACGCACATTATGTTTTCCGTTTTCCCTTTTTTTTCATAATAGTTATTTGATATTGTTTTTCCAAACATCTGTCTTATTAAATCTGAAATTAACTTTTAGGGCACATGAATACAATCTTTTATAAACGAAAATCGATGATAGAAAGGAAAGGAATGAGGAGGGAGGGAGGGGATGAGCACTCACTCCCGAATTGTTGGCCTTATCTTCATCGAAAGTTGGCATTGTTTTGCCATTTTATTCTGGCAGTCCTGGCTGTCTAGTAGCGAACCCAACAGACCGCACGAAGGCTCTGAAGTGTAAACAATGCCTGCCCGAGTCTTCAATATGAGAAGATTTCATAGAGTTAATTTTATTAGACACTTGGCAAGCGGTGGCATGTTATTTATGGCCGCGCGAAAAAGTGATTTGTTGACCATGCTGAGGGATTCTTTGTCCGACTGTTCGACGATTTCATGTTTTTCCTTCTCGGTGTTTGGTTTATGTTTTTTTCCGTTGAACGTTTACTTTATTTATCTGTTTTATTTTGCAGAGGATAAAAATGATAAATTTACGACGGAGCCTAAAAAAAATGTTTTTCGTGGTTTTTGTTTCCTAAGCAAATCGCTGTTGACACGCAGATTTCGGGAAAAACCGTTTCGACGCTCTTTTATTACTTCGAAATCTAAATTGCTGAGTTCAGAAGTCTGTACTATTTGTTTTCTTGGGGCCATTTTTATTTGCATTCGATGGAATGTTCTTTCACAGATTTTTAGTCGTAAAATATTAAGGAAAGGAACTATTTGTAGGTTAGATTCGGTTATGAGCAATGTTAATAAAAACAGCTATTCTTATTGCTAGTTTTTTGGTCAGTTTATATCATATGAAAAAAAAAAATGTATCGAATTTTTTCCTATGGAAGTATATAAGAGAAATTCTACAGATATTTATGCATTCTCTGTAATATTATTGATAAATCACATTTATTTTTAAAATGTCTACATTTAGCAACCAGCATGTTTGCAATGAATAATAATTCTTTTAAAATTTCTATTGAATCTTCTATTTATAATGTAACATTCACGATTCTCTGACCAAGATAGTAATTAATTTGATATTAAAGATAATTTGAATAAGATAATTTGATAAAAGGAATAAATAAGATAATTTGAATAAATAAATAAGATAATAAATAAATAAGATAATTTGAATAAACAAGATAATTTTAATATTAAACTGGGATAAGTATTCAGTCTATGATTTTTGATAGAATTTTGCATATGCTCATTTCATTGATTATACGAATGTCCTTAAAGATATCAATTAAATACAAATGCCATAAAATATCAAATAATTCTTTTCGCCAACTCCATTTTTTAAATCTTTCTGAAAAATATTCACTTTATTTAAATATTAAAATAGCTTAACACATTTTTCACTCTGAGTATATTTGCTGAATTAAAATTTGTTGAAAAAAATTAAAAATTAACAACCTTATTACCTGAACCTAATATGTTTACAACATTTAGCTCATAGTTTTTATAAGAAAGCTAATAAGAAGAAAGCAAAATCCTATAAAATGTATTCTTAAAAAGAAGAAGAGACGAACACACTTAAATAACAGATGGGCTAAAGATAAAGAATGGTCTGAATTTCGTTACAGCAATAAAAAATACATTCACGAATTTATTTAAAAAATATTCGTAAATTAATGAAAATTCATGAAAAAATTTGGATGGCAATTAAACCGGCAACATAAAAAAGATGCTATTTTTAATTTAAAGCTATGTGAATATTATTTTTATTTTTTGGACGATATCGATAAAAAAGTTCTGAAATTTTACTTCATTTTTAATTGAATGAAAATCTAATTGAAATTGTAGAAAATTATTGCTAAATAGATCTTTATACCCACCCTCCTAAGTAAGTCTGTATTAAATTGGGTGACTCTAGGTCTAATGGTTTGTTTTGCATAGACCTGATACCACAATCGTAAATAACATAAGTGAGTTGAGTACACCTGTAAATAATAAGAGTGTGTTGATAATAAAAATATTTTTTTATCAATACAGTCTTTTAATAATGTTCTAAAAACCAAAATACATATTTTTTTTACTGAAAATTTTGAGAACCAAGAAAATTTTTTATAACTCGTTATTTAATAAATATCCTAAGCCGATTGAATTTTAATCACATTCAAATTTATAATGTACATTTTTCGGAATGTTTAAATTTATTTTTGACTAGCATTTATTGATACTTAGTTTTTTATTATTATTTACACTTCTTCATACGTTTACAATTCAGCTTTATCTAAATATTTTAATTAAATTTTATTTATTTATTATTAATATTATTCATATCGCTAATAAGGCTATTCATTTAAAAGCATTCAGAAAAAAATTTACATTTTACATTTTTTTCTAAAAAATTTTATTTGCTTTATTATTATTATTCGTAATAAGCATTTTTTATTAAGTCTTATAAATTAAAAAAATATGGGAACAAAAAAATTAAGGGGAATAGAAGCATAACTAAAATCTGTATCAACTTTTTAACTCACGGAATTTGATGCGTTACAATATTTAACAAAAAATGTTTTCAAAGGTTATTAGAAATGCTTGCAGATAAATGAAATTAAAGGAATAAACATTAAATAACACTAAATTAAGGATTTTTTTATTCCGCTTTTGACTAAATATTAACGAAATATATTTATCAATATGGTAATCTATTTTTCTGTTGCTTATTAAATAAAACTAAAAATTATCTTTCAAAAGAATCCAGAAAGCAAAAAAATTATATGAAAAATAAAAAATAAAACTGAAAGCATATTTAGATCCTATGACGTTTTTTCAGCACAAAGAGAGTTTATGGGGTAGAAATTTATTTGTAATTATTAGAAAATTTATTTAGGGAAAAGAAATTCCACGAAATAAGATTTAAATAATTATAAATATAAGATACTTTCGATACCCTTTAAGGCTAAATTAAAATAAATTAATCACTCTTTTTTTATTTTGTTAGTTAAATCGTATGCCAAAATTATTATTTTTTAAATATAAATATCTCACGAGCATTCCGTTAAATATAGGAAAGGACATTGAATTTACGAAATATAATATTCACATAGCAATATATGTCAAAAACTGTGAAAATAAAGGGCTCAAGGCCTTACTAACCGAAATTTCGCTGCACCTTTTAAAGTTTTTTAAGGCAGCTGCCTTACTGTTTTACTTTTTCCGGTGTCCTTGAACTATTTAACTGGATAAAACTCTTTTATTTTTATTTTTTTATTCCTCCAGTTCCGTATTGTACGAATTTTTTTTTCAATGCTGTTGGATTCTGAAAAAATATTTGAGCGAAAAAAAAAATACCCCCTACCCTCATCTCAATGTCACCCAGTTGCGGTTCCGAAATACCGTTCCGAGCAGGACTCGAGTCCCCTTTTTTGCCTCACCTGCACCTTTTCAGCCTCCTGCGGATGCTTTTTTATCACCTATTTTTTTGGTGTGTAAATCTGATCGTTTTTATCAAATATAACACTTGCAAGTAGCTTGCAAAGTAGTAAGCTAACAGCTCAATATTTGCCTATGGCATAAAAAAAGAACTCTGATACTAACGATTCGAATTCCGAGCAATATATATATATATATATATATA
>JAPMOQ010042254.1:305181-318454 GCA_026543055.1 Argiope trifasciata | reverse complement strand
TAATATATTCTATAATTTATTTTAAGATTATTTAAAATACTGGTGACATTTTTTTCCATCGGATTTTCAGATAGAGTCTTTTAAATTCAGTTAAACCATAATAAAATTAAATGATTGATTGATTATTAAGTATTGAAAGTACTATAGTGTATTTTCAATAGGATCATCACCATTTTAGAGCACTAATATATCAAAAATCCAAAGACAAATAGTTTACAAAATTCCATGTCTTAATGACTGAAACATTCAAGCTAAATAAAAATGAATTGCCTTGTTAGAAAAAAAGGAAGAAAATACATAGATATGATGTGAAAAAGAATATTATTATTGTGCAATAAAATTTAGTACAAAATAATGGTATGTAAAGGTTTATTATATAACTAAAATATCTATCTATCAAATAACTTGATATTTCCAAAAACTCGGTTTTTCTTTGTCAATATAAGAAATATGGTTAGATAAGAATTTTATTTTAACGATATAACGAACGAATGCTAATAATAATAGTCATGATTAACGGAAACTTTTCATTAGAAACCTATTTATTTAACTTTAAGAATAATTTCAATTAAATGATTAATGAATTAATTTAGAAATATAAAATGTTTATATGTGAAGACAGTTTGCTGAAAAGAAAAAATATAGTCATAATATAGTCATTGATAGTCATATGGTGCATGCTCCCACGTATATTAAATGATGCTCAACTTCATTGAATCATGCACTATGATGAAACTTCAGATCCTTTTTATTCTTATAAGACGCGCAATAGATTCGAAAATTGAATTTTTTATTAACAAGTATCATATTTCTTGTTTCCTAATGATCTGACATCCACTATCAGCATTGATAAACAACAGTGGTGAAATAATAATATTTTCAATGGTTTACATGGTATAAATAATTTTATGCTAATTGATAAGTTCTTCTAATTCCGTGAAAGGGTGCTATTTAACATACATGTTTATTAACAAGAAACATTCTTCATATTACTAAGTGATATTACAACTACAGTTAGCAATAACACCAAAAAATAGTGGAGACAGTAAATATTTTTCTACTATCAGATGATGTAAATAATTCTATAAATATCAATGCTTTAGTTAGTAATCTTTCTGAAACTTAACAAGAAGACAAGTTATTTTCGCAACATGTTTATTAACAGGAACCATCGCTTCAAATCTTTTCCCTGATTTTCGAGGCGCACAATTAGTAGCAAAGCTTTACGGCATTCTAATTTTGTTAATGGATTAAAGGATGGAAAATTGTTAAGTAAGGAACTTTCAGTTTACACAACAACAGAGTTATTTTAAGGCAAATGTTATGTTATTTTGCATATTTTTGAGAAAGACGACAACGAGTCTTAATCTAAATTATATGCTTGTGAACAAATCTTATTTGCAGGATTCCCTAAATAATTCCACAATTTCTTAAATTTTTCATAAACGACGACTGTAAACATGTAAAAAAGCAAGAAATTTGACGTTTTATAAGTTTTTAAGTTGTTTGAATAGGTCTAGCACATTTTAGAAATTATGTCTTTGTGAACTTGAAATGATACATCAAAAAAAAAAAAAGCAAACTAGATGAATCATCATTAACTTTGCAGATTGCTACCTAATTTTGAAAGCAGTTTATTCATGGGCAATATCTCCGGTTGTCCATTTAGGTATATGACTCCAAGCTAGCTGAAAAATTAAAAAAAGCCTGATAAAGGTCGTTCGGTAAATTGTTTTTCACCAGTTTATATATGTATATGAAATTTCGAATTCAATGCATCTTGGAGATGGCTGTCCTTTAATATGCCATAAGTTCATACAGATAAACACATTAACTGTAACTAAACAACACGCACATTAACAGAACAAAACATGACCTCATATCATTGATCCATAACCATTTTGATCATTAAAATGTTTGATGGGCATCATCGTAAAAATTTTCAAACAAAAATATCCTTCAAAAAATTCCCGTATAACCCTTTTTTTACTATAATTGAGCTCACCAATAACTATATTTCAGTAAAGTCTTTTTCTTTATTTATTTTGTATGGGTGAAATACAAAAATCAAACAATGAAATCTAAACAGAATAATTTTAGAATGGAAAACGAAAAAATATTAAAAGGGCTGTACAAAAACATACTTAAAAGTGAAACTCGATTGCATTTGACTCAACATATCATGTCATTTGGTAATAATTTTTTGTGACTTATGGCACTTTACAATCTCGATGACAGTTATCTGTCAGCGATACAAGCCGATTGGACCTTACTTGTTTACTCAGTAGTGTCAACTAGGGTCAAAAGTATGACTTGACAAAGCTTCACATTCGCTTGCACAACACCTTTTTACAGGGGAGGACATTCAGATACCTCACAGATAGACCCCATAAGAAGAACAACGATGCTCGATTCCGGACTCGAACCCGGGACGACCAGATCACTTGATAAACGCGCTGCCCGTATGCAAGGATGCAGGCGGCGGCCATTTAGTTGGGTCAATAGTTTAGAGGCAAATAGAGGTCATAGAGGAAACGGTGAATCCTACTTCGTAAATTAAGGACTAGCCCCTCCTTGAGCAACAGCAAGACTTGAAAGTTAAATAAATATTCGTCTTTTACTCTTTTCTTTAAAAAATCTTTTCTGTTCATTTAAGTGTTTTTCTACTTACTTTAAAATCAATTATCTGTTTTTCATGCGCTTAATAATATCTAGATATGAGCGAGGTGAGAGCTAAACATTAATGTAAATTGGTTTGGTCCAAAGTGTTTTGAATAAAAAAGTAAAAAAAAAATATTACCAGAAAGACCATATTATTATAAAGACGATAATCACAGGGACATGAGGTGATGTTATATTATCATTTCATTTTGGCGATAAAAAGATTTTGTGATGAGGAAGAAATGTGCGTAGATGGTAATTATAATTTGAATGATTTTGGAGTGATCCCTGCAATATTTGGCAACAATTATTTGCATTGCTTACAGTTGTAAACTCTGAAAAAAAATCGTTTTATTGCTCTATTACATCGTATTTGCATTTTTGCAAGTCCACTTACATTATTCATGTTCTTATTTGTATTTTTTATGCTCACGTAATATTTTTACAATTTAATTTTAATATTAAAGATGAATACCGTGTCAATATTTAAATGGATCAGTCTTTTGGACACATGAAAACTCGATCTCCCTATTGCTCACAGGATTAGCAGATAGCCAAACATATAGTTAAAATTTGTCGTTGTATCTTCCATTTCCATGTCCATAACACGGTTTTAAATACCATAAAGGTGATAATCATAAGATTATGAAGTGGCATTATCTTGGTATTTCATTTTGGCGATAAGTAAATAAATTTCACATTTTGTGATGAGGAATAGTTAAGCTTGAGTAATTATGAAAAATGCGTGTGATTTTGGCATGATCTCTGAAAATAACCAACGATCATACTTAGCAGTAGTAATATGATTGCTGACAGCAGGGGAGGGGGGATTGTTTCAGTGATCTATTATTTTTGGATTCCTTAAAGGTTACAAAAAAAACCACTGGAAAATAGCAAGAATTATTTTAAATCAGTTCACTACTTTTCATTAAAAGATTTCAACTTTTCAATTGATAATTTTTAAACCCATGAATCCAAATCGACTTCGATATAGCATGTTATCAACTGCGATGTGACTACAAGTGATGTGTCACCATAGAAAAGGTATTCGGATATTCGAACATGTTCAAAATGCCGAATTGATAAGTATTATTCTTCAATTTAAATAGGGCATTGAAGATGCTTAATTTTGGTTAAATCTGGAAATAATGCAAAATTAAATGTTATCAATGAGCATTCATGTCTTTTTAACCAATTCTGTTTTAATGAAAACTTATTATATCAGTTATTTATTTTTAATCAAATGACGTTACTTTTTTAAATTACTAATTACTTTGCATTTATAATCAATCGTCTCCTGGATTTAAAATTTTGATAAGTCCTTTTCGGAAGTTTTGTTGAATCCAATAGTTGAAAATAAAAATTAAAACTCGAATATCAACTATAATTTCACATTTTAACTAATAAGACATTTAATTTAAAATGTTATAAATATTTAAAATACTAAATTTTTTCTGTGCTTATACCTTTGACAAGAATTATAATTCTAATATAACTTAACAATAAAATTTTCGCTCGATAAAATTCTGATCTAAAATCATCATTCATATTATATGCTATGTAATTAAACTTACAGATTATTAAATATGTCATTTTTTAATTTAGAGATTTAGCTTCTTTAAAAACTTATGAAATTCTAAAAATTTATTTTATTCTTATTTCTATTTGTCGTTTCATTCTATCTTATTTTTCAAATATGTTCTTTAATATATAATTTCACATAACTTTTCTGTCGTTTTAATTTAGTTCTTTTGCCTTTAAATTATATTCTTTTGATAAATGAAACTTGCGAGGGGTATAGATATTAATAATTAAACATTTTTTTAAAGAATTTATTCAGCTTCGAAATCAGAACGTGGATATTTTAAAATAGGTATCTATATTTTAATATCTTTGAAAAATTTCACTCATATTAGTCAAGAAAATATGTAGACTATATGCATTATAGATATATGCGAAAATTTAATAATAATTTTATCTTGAAAGCACAGCTACACATAAAACGAATTTTAAGTAATTGATAAGATTTGCAAGCAATTATAGATTTAATTTTTTGTTAAAATTTCTTGCGTAATTGGTTATAGTATTTTTGTTTATTAAATTCTAATGGTATGGATTTACTGAAAATAGTTTCGGTAGAAATGATTTTATTTGTAAGGTTTCAATTATTTTTTTTTAATGATGCGATGGACAAAGTTTTTTTAAGCACTTGAATCTGAATAAGATAAATTATTAAAGGTAATACATAGAATCTTTTTTTAAATAAATTTTAAAAAATTGTAGGTATACTAAGTTTTTAATTTAATGTGTTATGTAAATTTTCAATTTTCCGTGTTTAAAGTAATGGGTTTTTGAAAGCTGATTTTATTTACCTGAATTCGAAAAGAGATATGCAGTTGATTTTCTAAGATCGTTTTTGATTGATAAAAAGGTGAATTTTTTTTTCTGGAGTTGAGTGGTGAAAGTTTCACATGCACTTGAATCGAAATGAGAACCTGAGAACTTACTTAAACCGGAAAAAGTTTTGTTAGTATGCAGAAAAAGGTTTTTAAAAAAATCAGGGGAAAAAAATAGGGTCAAATCCTGATAAAGGACAAAAGGAGGAAAGCCTTAAAAAAACTTCCATCGGTCCGGATAAATACCTTAAAGTGCATTACCTCACACACACGAAAAAAAATTTTTTTTTTTCTTTGTTGAAGGTGCCAATACCACTACGAAAGAAACTGAAAGTAAAGTCTTCCAGGAGGTTCATTTATCAGTCGTAAATCGTATAAAAAGTAGTGTGAGAACATTACTGTTTAGGAAATAAAATTTTATCTATAATTTTTTTCTTCTGTTTCTTTCGCACTTTTTAGACTTCCCACCCCTCCTGTGAAAGGACATTTTTCTTCTTGCACCCCACTCTGTAAAAGTAGGTTAGAATGCATAGGGACGCACACGGGTTTGAGGTTTTTTATGCACGGGCTTTTTTCCCTTACTGACCCACAAATCGTGGGGTTCTTTTTTTTTTACAAGTATAAAGAGAAATGGCGCTCTTATACCTTTGCTATTTCCTTTTTTTCCTTAAATGCACCTATGCAAAAAATTGGGCATAGGTGTTTCTAGTGAGAACAGGGGTGCGTTCGGGGTAGTGTTATTCAGGGTTTGGCCCACTTAAAACTTTATGGGGGTGAAAAAAAATGTTCTGGTTTTATAACGGTTCTTTTTCGGTGGGTTGGGTTTCCCAGCAGCAAGTTCAGGTAATTATATAGACCTTGTTCTGAAAAGCACGTGCTTTTTCGACCGGATCTACTTTGCTTAGTTTACATTGCTTCATAGACTATTTATGTTTATACCATTTGGATTACCATACAAAATCTGATGATAGCTTTAATTAAATTTTCCATATTTTTAACTTAATTTCTTTGCCATTATTAATTGAATTTTTGGCATTTAAACGATATTAAATTTGCTATTTATTCGAATTAAAGGGATCGAAATATAGTTTATTTATATTTCGAGTCTCCTTGAAAAGCACGTGCTTTTCTTAAATAAACAGTGCACGTGGATGTTCTTTGGTGCTATAAAATGTGCCACATGGATTAAGTTGGATTTTCGTTATAATTTCAGGTAATTAATTTTATTTATTTCCATTTATTTGTTAAAAATTATGATGAATAAATATTCGAGAGAAACTTGTAATTTTTTGGATAAAATTTAGGTTCTTGTTTGATTTATTTTGTCCTTGAAAGTACGTATGCCATTTGGATTATAACATAACAGTGATTTCATATGTTTTTGTATGGATTTCTATATTATAACTAACAATTTTTTAGATTGTTTTATGCCTTTTATATTTGATTTATGAAACGAAATTAGACTAAATGCTAATAGTTTGTTTACATTTTGAAAGACAAGTGTACTGAGCACCCAATAAGTGCAATTTTTTTAAAAAATTATTTAAACACACTGTATGAATTAAACTAAATGTTCTTTTTAATTTCACATAAAAAATATTATTTTTTCTTAATTATTTCAATTTAATATATTTTATCATTTATTTTATTATTTATTTATATAATTTATTATTTCAATTATATATTTTTATTAATTATTTCAATTTTATGTATATGTTTATGCTATCTTCTACACCGATTAATTTTTCATATATTCTATTGTTATTTTTATTGTCTACTAGCTGGTACTCGGCGCTTTGCTGCCGCCAAGAAAAATTAAGTGCAATCAATCAATAATTTGGTGATGTTTTATCGAAATAGGTTGAACGGTACGACAGTATATAAAATATGAACAAACAAATATTCATTTTTATGTATTAGATTTACGTATTCTATTAGAATCATAAAAGTTAGTGTTCTTTCAGAATGGTAACGAAAGAAACTCTTTATTGTAGCTTGTAATTCATTAAATATTCGTTCAGAATTCTCAAATTTAATTTTAGAAAACGTGATTAAAACATTTTCTTTAAAAATTGAATTAATAGAAAATACATTTATACCATAAAATCTTTAATATAGTTGAAAAGTTAGTTTTTAAAAATTAAGATTGTGCAAAATTATTTGTACTACAATATTTTTGATAGTTTCTTCGAAAAACGCTAAAATTTAGTTAAAATAAAAAGCCCCTGGGTCGGTCTCCTCAAATTTTTCTCGCACAATCTTTACTAAAATTGTTACCTGTGAGAATGATTTGCACGACATTCCCGTACTATAGCTACAGAATATCAAACTTTAACTTGAATTTAGCATTCCTACTGAATTTATTGTGTCTCTTCGGTATATTGTTTGAGATTAATCCTTGGTAAATAGATGCGGTTGAGATCCGAAACTTTTTATTTAATTTTAGATAATTGCACTATCCCTATAACCATCCTGTAGGTGTAAACAATAAGTTTGCCGAGTTTCATCGCAATCAGATGAATGGTTAAGGAAGGCATAAGATACATACAGACAAACATTCATTTTTATTTATATAGATTATGATGTTTACAGTGTAATATCTTCTAACTGTCCAAGCGTTTTATAATTTTTATTTTAAGGTAATTCTTTGATAAGAACATGCTATTAACATGTTCTTATCAATGTTTGTTTAAAAAAAAATTGTAAATAATTATTCTTTTTCTTTTCAAGCATTTGGAATAAATTAATTTTAAGCATTTATGTATTTTTTTATATCCTTTACAATAATTATTAAATGTTAGTTATGAAAATAATTCTGTTTCTCAAAATTTTTAAAGCTTTTTTCAAATTTAAGCTCTGCTAAATTCAAAAACTAACATTGTTTAAACAGATTGATATTAAATGATAACTATTTCTCATAAAAACAAAGTTTTAGAATGCGGTTGTGGCAAAAAATGAAAATAAATATTTTACTCTATTCATATTTCTTCCACGTCTGCTGAAATGAAATATGTTTCAACAAAACTTGTTTTTATTCAAATGGCCTTGTTAACATATTTTTATGTTGTTTTATAATTTCTTATTGATAAAAAATATCGTTCCTTATAATTTTACATAACATTTTACCTTTTTAATTCCTTTATTAATTTTCAGTATTTTTTTTAATTCTTTTGATCATATTGGATATTCTTTATTCATCTTTTGAGAAATTATACTTGATTCATTTTTTCCACTGCCATTTCCTGAATAAAATAAAATATCTTTTACTTTTATCAACATCATAATCCTATTAATATCAAAAAAAGTTATTTTGATATGGAAAGGAAACACTGTTAAAGTGATAATTAGAATGCATATAAATTTTATCAGACTAAAGCAAAAGAGCAATTATTACCAGATATTCTGAAAACAAAACAATTGTAGTTGAATTGCGAAAAATGATTACAATTTGTTTTCTCTAGAATACTGTCAATATTTCATATGAAATTCAACTGAGCAGCTTAAAAGTATTTAAAAATACATTCATTATTAAAAAAATACTAAATAACTATTTTCAAAACAATTTTAAATGAAAATACTAAATAATTACTTTCAATAATATTTTAAATGAAAATACTAAATAGCTATTTTCTAAGATTATTTTAAATATGCTACTAGTATGTGTTTAGTTGAAAATATTCTCAAAAATACAAAAATGGGCATCAAAAAAGGTATTAAACAAGTCAGATAAGAAGTCCATACCATTGATGATTATATAAATTTTCAAAAATTATATCAGTTCTTAGTTTTTATTGCAATTAGATTTTTTCATTTATTATATAATCATAAAGTGAGAAAAATTTCTAAATCTTTCAATTTTTACCAAGAAATTCCTCAGTCATAATTTTTGGAACGGATATTATTATTAAAAGTTAAAATATATTCTTAAGTTTTAAAATGCTTTCAACAAAATCTCATATCAAATTTGGATTTTTTTAAAATTATAACAGAATTTCTGTTTAAAGATACTTTTGTCAAGACAGAAACAATTCCTCTTTATTTTTTTCAGTATATCTTACTATTACTCATACTCTATCACACTTCAAATATTAACTGCGTCACAAAGAAATAAGTTAAGAAAATAATTTTTATTAAATGTAGTTCAATTATTTCTAACGAAATTTCCATCTTCCTACAATTGTGATACAGGCAGCGTAAGAAAACCTAAAATGTAATTTTTATAAACTACATCCATTAAATTGTTTTTCTACATTTTATCCACAACAAAAAATGAAATATTCTCCCCTGGCTTAATCACATTAGCATAGAATTTGTAAGTTAATAGGTCATTTTCCAAAATCACTAAATTTTAATTCTCGCATTTGGTGATTCAAAACTTAAAATAATAACTTAATCGTAACTAGCATATTTGGAAATAAATTGAAATCACAGATAAGTCAAGAGACAGTCAATCTCTTTCAAATGTTTTTTTTTCTCCGAATTGTTGTATGAACTAACATTTTATGCTTATCATTTCACTCGGTTTCACTTTTCCCGTCAATCGTTTGCTATTTTGTTGTGGTCAAGCATATCGCTGTACATTGGTCTAGAATGCGGAGCATGCGTGAAATGAACCAATTACAAATCATCATTCTTCTATTTCTACTAATGGACACTAGATGGCAGAACAAGTCTCTCCTTCTGTCTTAAAGAAAAAAGTTGGAAATGTTTACAGAAACAAAATTAATCTTCTCTTCCAGAAAATTGTTTCATTGCCGTGATAAGCAAAAACTAAACTTTTTGATACAAAGTGGAAATTTCTCGTTGAAATTTCTTTTTGTGTTTCAAGTACAATAACCTTCTAAATAAAATTTATTAAATTCTTATATGTAAGTTTTTAATTATTTCAGGTATAATGTAATTTTTTGTTCGTGATTCTAAATACTTAAATCTAAAAAAAAGTAGAAAAAATATTTGCTCTTATTAAAATTTTAATTATGAAATAGAAAGGGAGCTTTATAAATCGTTTTTGAGTTTGTTTTAAATACCTATTCAAATGTTAAAAATTCATTCTGCCAAATCAATGACCATTTCGATAGCGTTTATGACTTTTGGTTGTGTGTGTGTGTGTGTTTTGTTGTTGTTGTCTAATATAAAATATAATTTTGATTAAAATTTTGAAATCTATTTATTCACTGAGGATTTGAGAATAGAATTAACACATAGGAAAGAATAAACTTACGTGAAATTAGTTTTCAAATAATTGTTTTATTATTAAAAAAAGTAGAAGTATACAGTATAGAATATATTCTAGTTTTAATTAATTTTTGCTTTATTATTAATTAATTGAACTTAAAATTAGGAAAAAAATTGCAGATATGTTAAACACTGTAGGAAAACAAGTCAATCATTTGATTCCAGGGAAAAGCATCATACACAGAATAATAATATAATAAAAAGCAATTCTTTGCTAAGGCGAATATATAAGCCGCATTCAATATAGTTTTATATGAGGAAAAATCTTACGAATAATAAGGAATTCATTTGCAGATTTTAAAATTAAAATTAGTATTTCATATAAAATTATATTGTCACATATTCAGTGCAAACAAAATATTTATTGTTTTATTACATTTCATTATTATTTATTGCAAAAAATTAACAGAAAAATTGTTTTTATTTTACTTGTTTAGTTTAAACTATTTTTACAAAAAGCAATTAATTTTACTACCAATAAAAACATAACAGCATTGATATGAAAAAGTAGTTAAAATTATTTAAATCGAAACATTTCAACTTGGCAAGATTTAAAAATGGTTATTATTATCACCTATCTTTTAATTTATGTAATTGCAGGATAGTAAAATGTTCTATCTATTAACTTCATAAGGTTAAAAGAGTTAGAAAATAAAATATATAGAAAGTTAGAAAAGCTTGAACTCTTATTATTTGTACTATAATTTATTTTAGTTCAAAAGCGAATATTAGTTAAATATTAATTGGAAAACTTGCCTGACATTAAATTTTTATTGAAAAATTGCGTATGATTTAATGTAACTTATTTGTATCATTCACTAGAGCTCCTGTTTATTATAAAGAATGATAAATTTTGCGCAATGGAAAAAAAAAAAACACTTTCAAAATTGTACGAAAATCAGTGACATTCAAATCAAAAGCATATAGAAAGTTGCCAACCACATTACACAAGAATGAGCTGAGTACTAAGATTTATATTTATGCACATTTTAGTGCTGTTAAAGATCTGCTATAAAATTATTCGATTACTTACATTTTAAATATCGATTGTGAAAGCTTAAACCTTATTAATAAGGTACGAATACGTGAAATATATTAGAATCACATTCAGTGCTTCTTAACTCTGTATAATAATACTCTCTAAAAATGATAGAATATTGTTATATTTTCATCTTTTAAATTGTTTGCAAAAATATTTTAAAAGAAACGACAATTGAATTAGTCATGTAATCGAGTTATCTGTTTAGATGCCTATCTTATCAATTTATCAATTTCGACCAATTTAAGTGAATTTACTTTTAATTATATAAAACATCTTTGAAATCTAATCTCTGAATCTCCCGAAAAATGCATTGACTTATAGACAAAAAAAATATTGGCTACAATGTCTTTTAGCTCACGAGAAAATATTCTAGACTGTTTATTTTTTAAGCAGCTTCTGTGGTGAGCAGATACAATGGATTTAAATTAAATAAGGTTTTAATACGAAATTGTTTTACCCTCATAATAAAAATGAATAAATAGTTATTTTTCATTCAACAAGAATGTTCAATGAAATAGTTTTTTAAAACATGTGCCAAATATTCATTATAAAAGATTTTTTTTATATTAATAAAGTAAAAATAATAATAACTGAAGTAAAATAAATATAGGATTTCTATCAAGAACTTCAGTTTGAGTTTTATTTCACTGCCCATTTTCACTGTTTTTCTCTACAAACGAAAAAAAAGGTATTATTTAAAAGTTAATGAAAATTGTAATAAGACGTTAACTTTCTTTAAGAATCCACACTTCTTAAAGTGGTTACTGCTCCATAAAATTGCTTTTAAATTAAACAAAAATGCATGTCCATAAGATAAACAGCAATAACAACGGTTTTATTTTAATTTCTATTACTATTCTAAGTAATCTTACTCTAACAACAATTCAAATAAACATTAACAAACATTTTACCTTAAATAATAGGAAAATTCATTCTCCAAAACATTCAGAAGTGAAAACGCTATATGCTAAAGTGCTCTTATTTTTTTATGATTTTAGTAACTCATTAATTTGCACTCGTTTTAAGAAGGATGGTCAAAACAAACATAATTTCGCTAATAATGTACGAACATACTCTTTAATAAGAGAGCATATTTGTTTACCTTTTGTGGTCCAAGTAAATACCTCATATTAAAATTCCGCTGTTCTTATTTTAAGGAAGCCGTAAGCGAAAAACAGTATTCAGCAAAGCAGCGAGGGACAAAATTTCTAAATTACAACGAACTGTTGAGCAAAAACCGCAACGTAACTGCAACCGTTTTCCATTCCGCAACAAGAAGAAAAAGAAAATGTAAAGAAAAAGAAAAAAAAAACTAGTAATTTTTAAAGAACATACGAACACGCGACTGTGTATATTCGCTTTTGCGCTTTTATTGACAAAAGCATTTCTTTCGGTTGTTAAACTTCATTTGAACTCAAATGAAGCCACAAGCGCTGCACTAAAAGAAGCAAATAACGAAAGTAGGAGGAAAAAGATGTAAAGCAACACTTATGTAAATTTCCTTTTTGGCAATCAACAGCTTGTGAGTGCGGTGTCATTGGTTTGGAGTGAATTTAAAGTTAAAACTGGAGGGACTATCCTTAAAAGACATGGAGGATTTGTCAAAGAAGGTGGAATTTCCCTCATTCTTTTATGCTGAATTTTTAGCAGAACTTGAAATTTTTATTATATTAAATCGTTTTCGACAATTTAGAATACTAAAACGCGTACTCCAAGATAAAACCGAATTCGGCAGATTTTGTAGTAAATTTTGAAATTTTAACAAAGTGTTAAAAATTGTCCGACATAAATTAACGAAAAATTAACTGAATGTTGAAATTAAAGGTAATATTAAAGGTGGTCCAATTTTTCCAAGAGGTTTGAAATTTTGTGGAAATTAAATTGATTTCGATAACTCAGAATACTAAAGAGTGCATTCTAAACTAGTATCAGATTTGAC
>JAPMOQ010042254.1:261819-295380 GCA_026543055.1 Argiope trifasciata | reverse complement strand
TGCATGCAATATGTGTATTGTTTCGGTACACATACTGCATACATTGCAAAACAAATCAATTATTTTAATTATTAACGTGTATGATAATTAAATGGTAAGTAAAACCATAACGACTTGTATCGTCAGTTGCTTATAAGGACAAGGCGACAAAAAATCCATATACCTGGGTCACATTGAGACATTTTAATTTTTTTTTTATTATTCTTTCAAAAATAATTTTAGCTAATCATTCTGTAATTAGGATACATTCTTTTTCTAACAGTTGCAAAGCACCGACAACTATTTTGGGGATCTATAATTTGATACAATAACAATGTGCATGTTATCTTTTAGCTCAGGATTAACTCAATTTTTGACTCAAGACACTAATATGTTGCAGACTTTTCAAAAAAATTGAATGGCGTTTCTTTCACTGACTATCTGAATTTAAATAAAAATATTGATGATTGATTGAATCATATAATGGTATATTTAACTAATTTTATTTTCACCTTTCTATTGTTCATCAGAGTACATATTATTCTAGTAGTTAATAGCATAAAATATTCTAAAGAAAAATGTAATTTAGTAATTATTTAGTAAATAACAAATAAAGCAAGATTATATGGTATTTAAAAACATTGATCTTTGTCCCTTTATTAAAGAGTTGATTGAATAAATTCTAAGATAAGAAAATAAAATTGTGATCATTTAAAAATTATCAATTGAAATAATTAGTTTTTTTACATCATTATAAAAAACTTCACTGAATCAAAATTTATTTAATATTTATCAATATACTAGTCTATTTTACGTCTTGTAGGAGGATAAAAAACTTTCTAAAGTAAACATCAGACAGCGCGTTGTTAATCATTTGATAACGGACGTCACATGAAATTACTTCATTAAAGTTGTCAATGCTTAATAAAAAGGATCCTCTTCTTATTAATGGATAATATTTAAATCTATGAAGAAGAAAAAAGACATTCATAAAGTTATTTCTGATTAAAAATGTTTTATAGCATTTGATCTTTAAATTATTGCCAAATTTTATTAAATCATCATCGGCCCCTCTGATCTATATTTTTTTAACATAGAAAGTACAAAACATAAAATTTATTAATGTTTACAATATTCCAAAAAGAGCTTTATTTATTTATTCATTTTTCTTCACTATTTCAAAAGAAAGAGTTTTCTTCCATATGGGGCTTCATTTAAAATGTGATGATCCAGATTTGATATAATCTTTTTCGCCAAATTTTCCTCTGTTTTTATTTGTGAAACACCAATGAATTTTCGATACTTCATTCAATTGGATGGTTTACTTCCTTTAGACATATTTATTTGTTATTTTATTATTAGAAATCGGGAAAATATTTAAAATATAATCTAAAAGATGTGTTAACAATAATTTTATTGCTTTCTCGACGATTTAAATAGCTATGTTCTTGTTTAATATATGTTGATCAGTTGCAAAACCCTTCATAAATTGTGTATATAGAAGAATTTCAAAAAAAATTAGAAACAAACTTCAATAAAGTTCACTTTTAATACAAATGGGAATTAAATTATTTCTATCAGTACACCATCTGACCGAGGTTCAAATTACGAGGTCCATGCGAAAATAACCTTATTGTTTCTTTAAAACGAGATGTTAATATAACTAAACTAAATTATTCCAATCAGTATGATTCAAATTGATGTTCTTTTAAAAAATTATTAAATTTAATACATAGATGACAAGATTAAGGATTAATTTGGTAGCTCAAAACAAAGATTACATAAGTTTTTAATTTCCTTCGTTTCTATGTAAGTGCAAATAAAAGAATTTAGTTTCATTCAAATGATGCTCAGTTTAAATGTGGTGCTAGGATTGTTTTCGAAGCAACTTTACCATTTTGACACAAGGGCAACACGATCTTTACTCTCTTAACATCATATCAAACCATTTGAGGTATATTTGACTGATGAACTTAATGTATATCTGGTCCATATGCATGGTGTTGGAACCATGTTTCGAATCGGTGATCTTCAGCTAAATCGGTCTCCTTGTGACGCATTTTTAAAAAAGCAAAAATGATTTTACTAGATAGATGTTAATTCTCTCTCTATTGTCAATTTGAAATTCTCATTGTCAATTATGGATTTGACGAATGTAGGATCTCTTGAGCAGCAGATTAGATTCTTGAAACTTTTATTATGATACAGTCACCTATCCATCTAGATCCCACAAAACGTAAGGAAATTCCAAAGAAAGATTTCGTCAACTGAAGAATTATTCATGAATACGAAAAAATACAACATTAGAGCTGGTCCAGAAAATTTGCATTTTCTTCGTTCCAGATCGATAATGGAATATTTTATTGGAAACAATATTCCATTCTTGATCTGAAATAAAGAAATTTCTGTTGTTGCACATTCTCAATAACAGTAAATCTATAACAAGTTTATGAAATTGGGTGCTCTAAGTCCAATTCTAACAATGAATTGCCCATAACATATATAGGGACCCAAATATAAGAAAATAATATACATATAAGATACTAAATAAAATATCTAAGAAAAATATATAAGAAACTAATTAGGTAAAGCCTTTTAAAAACACTTGGGAAAGACTTTGAAGCTTTTGGAACTCTCAGAGTATTTCATATTTCTATGGTGCCCACTGAGAAAACGAATAAGTGTAGTCTGATCTTGCCTACTACAATCAAGAATCAGAGAACCCACTGGACTACTACTCTCATACTAGTGTCGTACTATTGGGACAAGCCAAATGGTTTTATTTTGACTTTTAATTTTAGTTCTCGAGAAAATTTCCATATAGCTAAAAGTTTCAGTAAGCACAGACTCTTGATTAAAGCGAGAGAGAGATCAACAGCTCCCGCTTTAATCAGAGTTTCCCTATTCTCATTATTCTCGAATAGGAAATACTAAAAGATTGTGCCAAACAACTGATGAACATTTAACATGTTTGTGACTTGCAGATTAAGCGTATCATAGCTTAGCTAAGAAATATGAATCGAAAGGAGATGGTGTTTTTTTTCCTAATCAACCTTTTAATTGATAGATTGATTAATCAGAATTTCACAATGTAATGAGAAAAGCTGCAAACAGTTTTCCTGGGCTATCCTCTAAACGAAGAAAGAAGTTTTCCTTGGAGGTTTATCATGAATACATTCTATTTTCATTTTGAATCAGACTTCTACTTAGGTACTTCGGGTAACTTACAGTAATAGAGGATATCACTTCCTATTTGTCAAGAAGGGGTACTTAACTCATGAATTGCTTGGATAAGCTTAGATCAAAAAGGAGTGGACGGCACAGGAACGAAGTCTTAACGTAGTACAAATACCTTTGTCTGCAATTCAAGTAAAACATTTCATTCTTTTGAGTACTTTTAGACTTATTTTCAAAATAATAATTGTAGAAAATAAATTGAACTTAACTAGAAGCAGAAATTAATTATAATTATTAATTACAATAATTATTAGTTAAAATTTTTTATAACTAAGGGGTTGAAGAAGTAAAACTTATCTGTTGTCAGCATTCAGAGTTGGTTGGTTATTTGAAGTTTTATGACGCAAGAGCCATGTCTGGCCATACTGCGCCAAGCAAATTGTAGAGTAGTCTTTACTAAGGATTAAATCTCTAAACCTGTCAGCATTCAGAGAGATGAAAGAAAAAAAATATTGCTTGGATTTGGTTTCATTCAATTTTATTCTTTACTTTTTTGCATTTTAATTACACATAATTACTATATTAAAAGTGATATAAAAATACATTTTAATTACAATTATTTGCTATTGATAGCAATGTTGAAATTTAGCAAGCTTGATCAGTAGATTAACATAAATTAAAAAATCAAATATGCTTTTATTTTCATAAAATAATTTTTTATTGTGTTTAATATCATATATCATTCATAATTTTAAACTCAACCTTAGCATGTTGATATGAAATAAGTAAAAATCTTTTTTCAATTTCGTCTCAAAGTAAATTGTTTGAATTAAGAAAAAGGATGTGATAGTTATCAGTTCAATTTCATTTCTCCAAATAAATATCAAAAGCTGTAAAGAATTAAATGATAATTATTTAAAGTTATTTTGATTACTCAGGTATTACTTAGTTGTTATCAAAATGACATGCACACTTATGTAGGAAGTGACCTCTAAATAGAGATCAGTTAATTAAAGTATCGAAATCTTCTTTGTCCCCAGCCTCATCGGTTTCACCGTCGCAACGTGGCGCTCTCATCAGTTGATAAGGTTAATACAGGCAAAGTCTGAAACAGAGAGATAAACCGGAGGTTGCAGCGCCCCCTATCGATCGGCATGTGAAAGTAGAGAAGCAAGTTTTTGTACCTATCACCAGCTTTAATTTTTTTTATCCTTCTTCTCTAAGCCCCACGTAGAGAATCTCTATCTTTTTTTAGTGACTTCACAATATAACATGAACTTGTTTTTGTAAGTTAATAGCGCATTAAACGAAGTGGGTTTTTTTCCGTAAGCGATTCCATATCATGTAGTTTCGGTCATTAGCTTTAGGAACGAGGGGGAAAAAATGCATTTTTTTTTTAAGTTTTCACTTTGCAAAAAATTGATAAGCGACTTACTGAGTGACCTTTTCAATTTATCAATTTTGACCGCCAAGGGAATTTTTTTTATCCTCTTTGTAACTGAAGGTAATACTCATTTTTTTTAAAGAAACAATTATTTTTAATGACTGCACGAAATGAAAAGAAATGACTCAGAACCACATTATATTTCGACAAATATACAATGCCAGAAAATCATAATTCCCACTTTGCAAAAATAGAGATCAGATACATTTGTTTTTCTGGTTCGTTACAGCATAGGATAGCTAGCAAAGAGAAGCATAATGATCGTTCAAAACTTTAGCCACCTGATTTTGATGAATTTCAATGATTCAGGTATTCCTGATTTAAAATAAATGCAAACATTTATGAAGTTTTGTCTACTATTCATGTATATGCAGATACACTCAAAAGAACAACGAAATAGATGCTACAAAAATTAGCTTAAGACCAAAAAGGTAGATTTGTATCAAATCAAAATCAAGACCACCAACTGAAACAAAAATTTCTCAAAATCGTCTATTTTGTTTTATTCTGGTCGCAGTGGCTGGGTGACAAGGACTTATCTTTGAAACCGGAGAGCTTCAAGCTCGAGACCTGATTTCAACGAAGAACCAACATGTAAGACGGTCTGATGCACGTCAAATTCCTTGCGGACAAAATGTCCTCCCGTTGGTGTAGTGTTTAGTGGAAAAAGGGGGGGATATCAGCTCAGGTGTCATCCATCCTCGTCATCTGACTGCGGTTCAAAATTTCGAGTATCGTCCCAAAATGAACCCAAGTATTGCTTTAAAAGGGAACATTAATATAACTAAATTAAATTTTACTGTGTTGAAATTACCATTTAAGAAATATATATGAAAATATTTCTAAAATAAATAACAATACACATTAAATCTTATTTTCAAATGTGATGTAAAATTTAATAAAAAAAAACACACATATTCTTATTAATAATTATAAGTATGTCAATACAAAAGAGATGTATTCATGCAAAATTGTTGAATGTTTTTATCGATATGGTAATCCTTAGTTTATACACAAATGCATGAAATTTCTTTAAAAAGGTGATTTCCAAATAATAATAATGTTATATCCTAATTTTATTCAGTGATATAATGGAAAATATAAGACTGAATTAAAAAACAACTCTTGTTGAAATTTTCACACTATTTTTTAAGATCTGGTTTATCCTTAGATTTATTCTTTAGTCGATTGAATTTTCTATTTTTCTTATGAATTTTATGAAATGAAATTTTACATACATTGATAATTTGATCTTAATATACAGTTTTCTCTGTAAGAAAAGCTTCGGATATTCTGTATTAATGAAGAATATGTGTCCTGGCTCTAAGTATACTAAAACTGTCCACAGAACCATACTTCTAAATCACATATTTTCGAAAAAACAAAACAAAAAAACTTTAATATCGCATTCTATGCTTGAAAAATGTACTTTTTTAAATTCACGAAACCAAAAACGGGTAAGAAAACTAATTTTAAAAAGTATTAAAGATTTTTTTAAAAAAAGGGTTAATTTACCTCACAGCGGTAAAAAGGAGAATAGCTCAGAAGGAGATTGAGTGGGTGGAAAACACGGTAGAAACAAACAAAAAAATGACCAAGAATATATAGTTTCTTTTGGATATGCCAATCATAAAAAAATGCCCTTGAATACCTATTAACTTTCCCAGTAAGTTTAATTTAACTAATTATTCAGTAATTGTTTACATATTTTTTTTAAATGTTTTTGCTCCTTTAATAATTTTTTGCAGCACTCTTTCTTTTTACTGAAGCAGATGTGTTGAAGATTGGTATAAATTCTCAATTAATTTCCCATTATTATTTTTCATGGCCCCACATAATGGCGGAATATTTGATGGATTTCTCATATTTCATGCGTTGTCGTTTATTCCTTAAAATTGGGTCGGAAACAAAAATTATTTAAAAACAATATACTGTTCTGTTTGGATATGCCAATCATAAACAGACAACCTTGATTATTTAATAATTTTTACCAAACAGATGTATTGATGATTGATATAAATTTTCAGTTATCTTACCGTTATTATCTTCTTGGCTTTACATAGTAGCAAAATGGTTGATGGATTTCTCATATTTCATGAACTGTCTTTCATTCCTTAAAACTGGATCAAAAACAAAAATATTTTTTTTAAAGTATATTGTTCCGTTTGGATATGCCAATCATAAACAGACAACCTTGGTTATTTAATAATTTGTGCAGTATGTTTCAGCTAGTTTAAGCAATTATTCAATAACTGTTTTCTTTTTTTAAAAAAATATTACTCATTTATTCAGTTTACTTTTACTTTTTTTTTATTTATTTTGTAGTGAAGATTCGTTTTACCAAAGCAGATGTATTGAAGTTTGGTATAAATTTTCAGTTAGATTACCGTTATTATCTTTCGCGATTTTACATAATGGGTTGACTTATATCTCATATTGCATTTTCTACTTTTTATTCATGATAATAAAATCAAAAATAAAAACATTTAAGTTGAAACCATAGGTTTTACCAAGTTTGGTCCTGCTAACCTTTCAAACAATTTCGATTTTCAGTTAGTTTCAAGGTTTTGTATTTATAATTTTTGAGAAATTGATTTATTATATTTCAAAAAACTATTCTTATATATAAAATTTAGGTCAAATAAATATTTAACTGTTCCGAATTGCACGCTTAATCGTTTCAAAGCAGATGTCTTATGAGAATTCTGTATAAAATATGCCATTTCCTAGTTCGTATTTCTTATAATTTCCTGCTTTCACTCATTTTTCGATCTGCAAGGACGAAATATTCGTTAGTCTCTCCGAATCCTCTCTACGAACACAGCAGCAACTGCAATTTTTAGTTTAAAATATACAAAAAAATTCAGCTGCATGTTTCTAGTTATCATGTTTCGGGAAGTAATCTGCCTGTTGAATGACAAACTGCAAAGGTGTTAAAAAAGGAGAAAGTTACGGAAGTTTTTCTGAAAAACTAGGTCAGGGGCGAAGGTGTAAAAAATCGAAAGGGGGTGAATGGAAAAAAATCCTATTTTCTTCGTCCCGTTCCATCAAACGCTTGTGATGTATATACAAAACAAGACGTACACAAAGACGATACGCTTTTTCTACCTAAAAATTGGGGCCACGGGCCAATCGTTTAGGTTTAGAAGTTGCAAAAAAGTGGGTCAGAGGTGTGTTTGAGGGGAAATTGAGGGTCGGGCTTCGGTTGTATATGTGTTACCGTTACCTATGGTTCGACCTTGAAAATCCCGACCACGTGCTTCGACCATCCTGTTGTGACGTCAGGGTACTGTATTGTACATACTTTTTTTAATGTCAGGGTTATGAAAGCTTCAACGTTTTAAAGGTGAGCAAAATAGTTTGAAATTGATGACTTAATCGGTTTCTTGTTTCCTCCAATATTGAAGATCAAATGTGTTCGAATCGAGTTTGTTCCGTTTGTGTATAAATCAAAGCCTCGATTGTGTTGAAAGGCCCTAAGAACATACTTTCTCCTTAAAAATAGTAAAAATCAAACTTAATTCTGGTTAATGACATTTGTTATGTCATGTAATGTCATTTGTAACGATAAAAATGTACATTTTGATTGAATCCGATGTTTTTGTCTTTGAAAATGAATACCACTATTCACTCTCTGATTCGCAAATCTTTCGCGTTTTTGCGTATGCGCTAAGAGACGTTTGTTTTCGTCTAAAAAGGGTTGAAAGATACAATAACAGAAGTAGAAGTTTAAATTTTACGATTCGATTACAAATTATTTTCAGAATTAGGCGGAGTAAAAGCCGCTCATTCTTCTATGCACCATCCCTTAGCGAAGCCCAATCAGCGAAAAGTTATGATTTTGAGAGAATAATATATTTCAAATGGTCTATTGAGTGCGAAAACAATAAAAGGCTGCAATAAGATTCTTTTATTGTTTAAGAACTTTCCAAGGCATAAAGGTGACTAGACTATGTTTGAAGGCAGGGAAAATATCAGACCAGATGCATGCACAATAAACATTCAGTATGTTTTTATACGTATTTATATTTCTAAACACATTGAATCCATTCTCGAACTGTGCTCATCTATAGTATAAATGCAATTAAATATTTATTTAATGTACATTAGCAAAACGTGCTGAATGGTTTCTCGATTTCTTGAATAGGCTATCGATTTCTTATGCTACTAAGTTCGTTCGATTATTTATTTCCTTATGTATTTGCTTTTTTTATATCACAGCGCGGTACAAATATAACACAAGTGCAAATAAATCTTTTAAAACTTTCATATTAAGTTCGAAATGAAAACTTTGATTTCTCCACCTACCCTTCTTTTAAATTGCCTTACTGAGAAAAAATCAGGAAAAAAAAAAGAAAAAGAAAATAATAATCTCTTCGAATTCCAAACGAAACGATAAACACCATTCGAAATGAATTGAAATGGCTTTAACGCAGGATCCTTTTATATTAATAAAATTCATGAAATAAAAGGAATATAAAAGAACAGGGAGAGAGGCATTTAAAACAGCTCCAGTAAAACGGCGCTCAACATTTACTGATTCTCACTTAATGCTTTCGCTCTATTTTCGCGGTAAAAACCGTGAAGAACGTTTAATCAATGGACCCTTTATCTTTTTCTTCGCTCGATTCCCGTGTCACGTGATCATTGAGACGTCAGCTGCTGAAGAAATGAAAGATTAGATGAAAAGGGGGGAGGTAGTCATTGTTTTGAAACCCAGCCTCCCCCTTCTAACAACCCTCTTTAAGACACATTTATCGTTCAACCTTGATAAGGATTGGGTTGGTCCATTATCATAGCTGCCTTTTTTAATGTATTTATTTGTTTTTAATAAACGCCTGACATTTTTCTCCTTATGTGGTCTGTGTGTTAATAAATTGGATGGGGTTTGTAATGAATAAAGTTTTTTTTAGTGTCTTGTTTTGTTTCCCTACATCGCTTTTATCGTCGCTATGACGTTAATACACTCTTGGTTTGTTTAAATTGTCGGGGTGAATATTTTTTATTGGATTCTTTATTTCTCACTTGAGTTTAGGAGGAAAAAATTGATGATCCTGATGTATAGAAATTGTTTTCGTGTTTCAGAGTAGACAGTTGTTTTAATTAGTGTTATAACTAATATTTTGTTTGTTTAATAGTTTAATAAATAAAGGACGGATATTCTATAGGCATTGTTTTTTATTTATTAAACTATAGCATTAATTAAAAATTAACTAGGAATCACCTAATAGAAAATTAATATACGATTATATTTACATTAATTCTTGAGGCGATTTTGTTTTCTGAATATCATGATAGCTGTCTCTGAACGAAAACTCTATTTTCATATTTCTTCTGCTCATAATATGCTATATTAATATTTTTCTATAGTTGAAAACATTTTTTTACAAATATGTATAAAGATATACATTTTTTATTCTTGAGGTTCATAATAATTTATTCAAAATGTATTTCATAAAATATAATTTTAAATTATTAAAAATTTATATGCTTTCAAGTTAATATTTAATATTAATTTAAAAAATATTATGAAGGATGTTATTAGATGTTATTATACTATACAAAAAATGCCTTAACAAGCGTATATCATAATAATTCTCTTATTACACATGGCATTTAATTATTATGTTAATTAGGCCCAGGCTCTTAAAAATAGCAATATTAATCTAGAATCGATTGTCCTTTATTAAAATTTATTAATACAAGCTCGTTAAAATACAGTTACAGTTGAGAAAAAAACTACCTATAAAACAACCGATTCTTAAAGCATATTTGCTGTTCTTCGTTTTTCGTTTCAATAATTAAAAAAATACTTACATTTTCTCAAGCTGACAAGAATATAACATTGAAAAATGATATTCATTTTCCCCATTTTGATATTGGAAACTATTTATAACATGTATTTTTTATTTCCCAAGCATAACATCCAAAACCTTTCTAAAAAATTAAATGATTGTTAATTTGCAAAACAACATTAACTAAAATACACCAAAAGAATGCAATTAAAAAACACACACAACCGAAGTAAATACTTAAATAAATTAAATCTCAAAGTAACCCAGAGATACAAAATTATGCTACTCTTTTAAAAATAATTATATTTCAAATATGCAATTATTTTTTTTATAAATTATATTTCAAACATACCTGATCATAGCTTCACGATAAATTATTTTGGTAATGCAATTAATTCGTTAATTATTTTTACTTAGAATTAACTAGTATAATATGCATGAAATGGTTCAACTTTTAGAATAACAAAATAGAAAATGGAAAACGTATGTGAGAAATCTTTAATTTACTGATATAGAATCGTTATTCCTTTTCAAAGAGATGTCATTTAATACCCTCTGCAATTCGTAAACTATTCTATGAAATCATGTATCTGACGATTCTTTAACTCACAGAAATTGACAGTTCCTTAACTTTCTTAAGTGTCTGTGTATGACATCATTAATTAAATTTTTGATCCCAATCTTGAAAGACAAATTATTGAAAACTTCAGTTAAGGATCAATATTTCGTTCTGCTTCGCATTTTTGATTACTTCAAAGGAGTTTTCGCGAAAGAATAATATTTTGGATAATTGTTAATACTTAGACTTAAATTTGCTGAAATTTATGTTTGATTCTGAGATCAATATCTTTTGATTCCATAAGTGTGTAGCAAATTTCAGCTATCAGGGTTGCAGTAATTAAACAGGTAACTATCCTTGAACTAAAAATGTTTTTATTTATTTGAACAGTCAATTGGAAAATATTTTTAATATTTTTTTGTTGACATGTCCTTTATAAAGATAAAGAAATCCTAGAAAAATGCCGTTCCAACCATTCAGATATCATTCTCTAGTAATTCATTTTTTTAATTCCTAAATTAACTCAATATTATTATATCCGTTTAATGATATCTCTTAATGCAAAATAATTTCCTAATTTTTGTATTAAATTTATTTATCTAAGCATTCTAATTTTTTCTTTTATTTCCTTATAAAATTTCGGCGTTTTTGTTTAATTATTCCTCACACACGCTTAAAAAAAGTGATGTTTAAAACATTTCCAAGTCGGGAACGACGGGACAAAAATTCATAACACTTGCACTTCTTTTTAAAAAGCTATCTAAAATCCGTTGACTAAATCGACATGAGACAAAGTAATCCCTGACAAGAGCTCATAGTGAAATCACTGGTGGGAAAAAGTTCTTTCACTTTGCTTTTAGATATCTATGTAAACAGACGCTATTTTATTATCACTTCTTCCTTGTAAAAGCCTTCTTTGTTTTTCGTGTAAAATAAATCGAATTAAATTTCAGAAGTTTCTTATTTTCGGCCACTCAACAACAAAAATATGTTCATATGCATACAAAAATATGTTCATATGCATGCTGAGATATGTATTCACTAGATAGAAAGCTGAAAGTATTTTTGGAAATAATATCTGTGAGCGTGCGTGTGTGTGTATTTTCACTTGATAGAAAGTTTAAAGCATTTCGAAAATATTATATTATTATCCTTATGTATGTGCGAGAGAAAGAGGAAGGTCATGATATAGAAAGTTAATCGTTTTTTTTTTTTCCTTCATAATATGAAATAACTTTTCAACTAGTATTTTTATTAAAATTTAATAAATCAAATTTATAATTCTTCATTTCTTATTCATATTTAATAAGGATTTTTGGTCCTAGCTGTATGCCTTCACGCATATTTTTATTTCCTTTTGACATCACTCAACAAATTTTCAGATATTTGAGAATTTTATGCTTCAGTTTTAAAAACTTCTGAAAGTTTGTAAACAATGAGCAAATTTTAGAAGTATTTGATAAAAATAAAAGAAATAGTAACTTTTCCTCATCAAAGAATGGTCTTTTCCTGAAATGGGAATCCCCCCTCCTGAGCTGTTAATTATTCCTAACTCCTTCTTGATGCCTCTGTTTTGATTGGAAATTTTCAGCTTTTCTCTTAAAATAATGGAATAATTAACAATAATATTTTAAGTATAAAATTGAGTTCAATTTTAATATGATATATTTTAGGTTTAACAGTTTTGAAAGGTGAATTCTGTATTTAATTATGCATCACCATCATTACAGACTTCTTTTTTCCAAGATGTTAATAAACATCGTTTATCTTTTATTATGTACTAGAAGATGACATGTGTTATAAATAAGAAGACAAACGTGTAGATAAAAATGCTTTGTTTATGAGTGTCAGCTAATAACTAACGAAGATATATTAGAAGATATCATCTACAGTAGCAAAGTGCTTAAGGAATTAAAATTAAATTATTTACAATAGAACTTAAGATATAAATCTGTAAAGCATTTGAAGTTTTCTTTCGATAAAATGTGCTTTCTTTCTCTGTAACATCCGTAAACACTCAAATAAAAACTAATCACAGAAACTAGAATGAAACAAATATTTTTCTACTGAAAGAAAATTCGCCACAACGAACACAAATCTTTAAAAAAAACTGAAAGAAAACTCTGGCAATAGCCGTTTAATTTGGGAGAATATAATGAATTATCATAAATATAAAATAATAAAAATTATCGTAAGTATAAAATAATAAAAATTACAGACGTTGGCTAATTGATCTTTGATATTTATTCATGCTTAGAATCATTACAACATCGATAGATACCTCCATTTTTATATATATTTTAAAAAAAGTCTTAATCGCTAAACTCCAAATAGAGATTGAGATTTCACATCTGATAATGACGTAGGTGCAAAGACTGAAGATATTTTTTCAATTCTGCCCAGCGTTTAGAAAGGGTGGATTATATATACTGATATTAATGTCAAATTGTGTAATTGAGTTATTTAATGAAATAACATTATTATTTATTTCATTATATATATTTATATATTTATTTCATAGAATATCTGACCAAATTCTACAAAAATAGATTATTTCATACTATTAAATATATCGTATTTGTAAATAATTCCAGATTTCGGTGTAATTAACCCTTTTTGTAAAATATCACTTTTGGATAGTAAATAGCCGAGACTAAATAGTAAATTATTTGTACTAAAAGATAATAGCTTTATGTTAAAAGGAAAATTCAGTTTTTTTTTCTTTTATCATGATCGATGTCATAATAAATATTGGTATTCTAATTGATGATTCTGAACATCATTCATATTAAATGTTATTCCTAAGATATCATAGAATTTGTTGAGATGTCAGAGATACCTCTTACAGATGTATTACTTGATAACTAATTTAGGGAATATGACTCTTGCTTTTCCCATATTTACTTGAAAACTTATAAATCATACAAAAATTCACTTTCTCTTCCAGATATCTTAAAAGTACTATAGATTATGATTGCCACTGATAAGATTTATGCATTTCATCAGGACATAATTTTTGCATTTATCTTTTTATTGTCATTTCACAAAAAAAATAAAGCTCATATAAACCAAATGATATTATAAGCATGTAGTAAGCTGGTATAAATAGCTCTCTAAAAGCATCCGAAATTTTTTTTCTCCATCTCTAAAGTGAGAGAAAGTATAGGTCGATAATACCGTAATCAATAACGTTTTTAAGGATGCTCTCTTTTCCTAACATCTGAACGTGACAGTTTGCCATTTATTACGGTATTTATTTTTCTGTTTTTTTTTTCTTTCTAGTTTCTTTTTGGTCTTTTCATCTTTATTTTTTTCTGTCTCTCTCACTCTCTCTTTCTTGCATCCCTCCTTTTTTTATTAGCATTTCCGTGCCCCCTTTTATTTTTGTCGTTGTTTGTTGTGATGCATACCGAAAGTTCTAACGCGAACTACGTGATCATTCAGATCTTGTTCTTTTTTCGAACGATTTCGGGTGTTCCATGCCGTTCGTTGTGCCTTCCACCCCCACATTCTTTCTCGAGCATTTCTCTGTCTGTGAGAAAGGGTAATGCTGTGAAATGAAAACAATGAGATTTATGCGTACGAATCGTTTAGAACATTGATCGAGAAAATGATGCTTCCTTTTTGTCGAATCTTGTTTTAAATTGGAAAAATCATTTACAAGGATAAACGGCTTTCCTAAATCTGATTAGAGTCCTTTTTTTTAAACAGACGACAAATAGTTTAAAGGCCGAAGTTGTTTTCTTTTATTTGTTATAATTATATAATGGCCATATAAAAGCCTCTATTTCTTTTTAGATAGTTACAATAGGCATAAAACATTTTTATTACTTGTTTAATAATTATAGTATCCTTAATAGTCTTTTTGTTGATTTAAGTAATAATCCATGTTCACAAGACTGTGAACAGGGATTATTACTTTCCTGTTAAGAGAAGGGGGATAATCCCTGTTAAGTAACAATACCTGCATCACAAGACTAAGATGGACCTCGTAATTTGGAACCAGTTCTGTTCTTTTTAATTTTTTATCATTTGAAAACAATGTGAGTGTTTTTTTTAAATCTTTCTAGCATTTTCTCTAATTAATGTACTAATGTATTACCATTATTAACTATTTACCATTGATGTACAATAGTTACGAAAGAGCACAACAGGGTGCGATCTTTGGCAATTTTTCTGGGTGATTACTGAATGGCTTGCAATTTATGCACAAGCATCGATATAATATGTATTTGAGGTGCTTTTTTTCCACCTATTGAAACCAAAATTTGATATAGAACTAGAATTATTGCTACAAAATTACTGTACATCATAAATTAACAATATTATAAAAGAACCTAATTATGTTTGGCGATAGTTAGAGAAGATTAATCATTGGGAAGCTGTAAATGCACAAGTACCAAAATACCGGATATGTATTTATAACAAATTTTCCTTACCGAATTAAATTAAAATTTGGCAAAGAACTAGAATTTTTACAACAAAATTGCATTTTAAACTACTATATTTCATAGATGAACCATAGATAGATAGTTATGGAAGAACCTAATAGTGTGCAAACTTTGGCTATTTTTCTTACTAATATTTACTGGATGCAATTTATGCACCTGAACCAATATACCAGATACGTGAGGCATTTTTTGCGAAAAATTGAAAGCAAAATTTAATATATAGTTAGAATTATTGCTAAAAAATTACGCTTTAAAGCACTGCGCACAAAAGGTGAGCAATAGCTATAAAAGTGCCTGGTTATGTGTAATTTCTTAATTTTTCAAGGTGATTTCTCACGGGGATGCAGTTAATGAACTAACATCAAAATACTGGATATGCATTTAAGGAGAATTTCTTACAACCGACTGAAAACAAAATCTGACACAGTAATAGAATTATTGTTACAAAATTACTTGTCAACTGACATGTATTAAGCAATTGCATTTCGAAATTATCTCATTTAAATTTTGTGTAAGTACAGATCAACTGCTGGTAAATAGATTTGGATAGATTTGATTCGAAATTTAATGCAGATTATAGATTTAAATACTGATCCTGAGCATTAAATTAAATTTTATGAGCATTAAATTTTAGCTATAACTATCATGCTTCCTTGTACTAGAACACCTAGACAAACATATTGCGTCGAAGGAATTTTGAAGTCTCGAAAAAAAAAATTGTTGTTTTTGATGATATAAATGTTTTTTTCCATATATTCAAAGCTTCATTCTAGTACATTATAAATCAAAGCCAAAATTAGAAATCTTGTGGGGTTTCTACAAGATGACGAAGAATTTATCTCCCGGAAACCAAACCCTGAATAAATTTTCATCTCACGTATTAAACAATTCCTTCTCCAAGAATTATTAACTTCAACAATATTCCTCAATATATATTCCCCACCGAACACTCCCTTTATCATCGTTTTACTATATATATAGTTATTTTTTTAACATTTTTGATTTATTTTTGTATATCGATGTAAACAATTCTTTTTTCTTAATATATCTTTTTACTTATATCCTTTCAACAGAAAGAGAGTTCTAAAGATTTTAAGTTTGGGGATATTCTGTGGTATAAGAAAAAAAGTAATAATATTCCGGGGGAAATTATTCAAAATGGTATTTTTTGTTCACAAAATTAAGCAATTATAAGAATATTGTAGCAAGGAGCTCAATTTTTACTATTCACATATTTTACCCAAGCAGAAATCGTTACAGACATAAAGTTAACACAGCTGGATTAAAAAAATTTGAATTATTCTTTTGTGATTCAAATCTGTAAATTTTGAAAAAAGGAGTCCTTGCGGCTATTTCATGGCATTTATTTATTTTTCTATCTGCTGACGTGTAACTGAAATTCAATGCATTATTTCGAATGAAAGATATTCAAAATAGCCCTTTTCTTCTGTGAAACGCGGAACTAGAAGTGTCCCGAAGCAGAGAAGTCATTCACATTTGATCCTGAAAACCAAATTCACTTCTCTTCCCAGATGGAATCCGCAGCCTCGTCGAGGTCGCCTCCATAAAAAGCGAGAGAGGAGGCAAGAGGAAGCCTCCATGGCAAAAACCAGAAAAAAAGGGTTCCGCAGCCCTCTCTCCCCTTTTTTACTCCTTCTATACCACGATGGGGCCCCCTCACAGCTGCCTGGGGGCCCCAAAGGCTGTGAGTCTGTATTCGCTCATAGCACGAAGCCGGATACCATCCTACAGCTGTGCAGGAAAAAGACCCCAACTCTTTCCCTCTCTAAGCCCTTTTTACCCCAAAGTGAAACTTTTTTTCGTACGTATATTTAGCAAAGAGGGGGTGCGAACTTTCTCTCTTACTACAAGCCATTTCTGAAGCTTCCCATTCGAAAAACCCCGCTTCCTCACTCTTTTTGCCAACTGTCGAATTTCGAGCGCCAAACTGTTAGAGGAGGTTTGGTTTTGTTTAATTTTCATGGGTTCTTTTTTTTTTTTTTCATACATATCCAGCCATCACACAATTCCTTTTCAAGTTCAGTTTTAAAATTTTAGAGTTTTTAGAGATGAGGGTTAGTTGTAGTAGTTGGTTGAAAGTGAATGTAGTAGGGCGGTAGTGAACTTAGGAGAGGTCGTTACCACGTTTGGGAAATGGATGTTGGATTTATTTGGTTTTAGATTGTTGAGCGTGAGTGTGGTGGTTGGTGGAATAGTTAACATGTTGGTGCATCACTGTTTGGGATTTCTTTTTAAAAGTGGTTTTGGAAATGTTTCTATGATGTAATCTTCTGTGTGAGTAAGTTGTTTATTCCTTAATTCAGAAAAATTATGGATTTTTTTTAGGGGATTTTGAATGATTTTTTAAAATTTTATGTTGACATCTCTAATATGCACCATCTCATTTTTAACTCTCATATGCACCATTCACAATTTTTAGAGTTGTCGAGTCACTAATATTTCTGTTTGGAAGTTTCACTTAGTATAAAACTCCACTTACAAGAAACTCCTAAAGAGAATACTTTGAGAGAAAACTACTACCAGGCAAAAATTGATTCTTTTTAGGATGATTAGGAGGCATTTTCTGTTGATCTAAATAAAGCAAGATTTTTTTCCCAACCATATTAATTAAGTGTTAGGGTTGAAAAGAATCATTTATTAATTTATTGCCATTAAAGAAAAATAAAAATGCATTAAGAAAATCTGAAGATAATAAAAATGAAACATCCAATTTAAATATAAATTAATAATTATTATATTTTTAAATGGAAAAAAAATCAGTGATCTAAAACGGAAGACAAATAGCGTATCTGCAGACAATTTTAAGTAAAGTGACTAGAGAACTGCTATCAGTTGATGAAAAAGTCTTTGATACTAATAGCAAATACTATAATAACCAAATATCTGATGAAACAATATAAACATTCCCAGAATAATTATTTAATAACCAATAAAATTACATAAAATCGAGAAATATGAAAATTGGATAAGAACAAAGATGGGAAAATTGAATAGAAATATCATAAGGAATGTTTATGTGTTATGAGCCATAGTATGCAGAAAATAGCAATATTTGTGACAAAATACAAAAAAAAATCTCCTGATTTCTGTTATTTTCCTTTAACTTGTTAAAAATAAATAAAATCTGCGACAGTTCAATAAAATATGCGACAGTTGAAATAAACTAATCAGTTTTTTAATACATTCATCACATTTCTATTTGAAAATAAATTTAGTATTTTAATTGAAATAAAAGTTATTTGTCAAATTAAGTTAATTTAAAGTTATTACTTTAATTTAATTTTTAAAATGATATTAAAATAATTTAATTTAAGCATTAATTAATTTAATTAAATTATAAAAATTTATTCATTTAATTTATTAGTATTTATTGCTTTACATATCTATTATTTATTATTTTATCTCTTTTTGTAAAAGAATTTCTTTTAACATTAGTAAGAAAATTTATCTTTAACAAATTTTCCATAGTAGTAAAGTTTATGAATTTAAATTAATCCTTTTTACCTACCTGTCTTTGGAAACGTCATAACTACGTCTCAATTATTACAGAGATCTTATTATTATTCCAGAGAATCATTACTGAGAACAAGAGATCATTACAGGGATGATAACTTTTTTTATTGCGAAAAATGTGTATAATAATTCAATTCGTAGTCAGTCATCAGCATCGCAACGATTATAAATAACACCACACTCTATATGGAAAAAATAAAAATGATATTCACAATCGGAGTATTTAACAAACTTGACAGAATCAAAGTTGGAAAAAGGATGTTGATAATAACTTTTTTGGTTAATTTTCATTCATTTCGACTATTTCTATACAGCTCTAGAGCTCTTTTTCTAAGCAAAATCTAAATGTAGAAACTATAGTTAGATATAATTATAATTCTCCATCAAATGATTCTCCTTTGTTTATATAACACATCTTTTTGAAAGTGCGTACTTCTATCAAATTTAAACAGAATCTGGCAGAGATTACCTTTTGTGAAATTTCCCAGAATGCCTTGTGCTTTTGTTGTAGGAACAGCTAAATTAAACACGGAGCCTATTAAACCTTTTCAATGCTTAATGAATATTCATTTTCCAAAAATTGTGAAATGACTACTCATATCATACCTCCCTGGATAATTCCACAGTTTCAAAGTTTGTCAAATTCAAGACTGGGCCGCATCTGCTTCCCATTTGAGCTGAAAAGATTATATTCCCACTGATTATAATTTAGATTTTCCTTCTGTTCAAACTCTACGTTATCTTAAATTTATGTAAATATCAACTTCTCTCTCATTTCATGTGCCAATTGCATTTTCAAACGCCGCTCGGCACTCTCTTTGTTGGCTTGTCACGTACGCGGCAAAAGTCTCGGTGGCGAAATACAATTTTGTAAAGGGTGACCGGCCAACGGAGTGAACCACAACAATGTTATCTGATCCTTCATTGTCGAAGTGTTTTGATTTTAAGTATCCTGATTCCTTTCGTTTAAAGGCAATTAAAACATTTATAGATGAGTATCATGCAAATGAAAACATTTTGAATTGTTTTAACACTGTACTATATTATTTCTTAGTTAAATCTTTAATCTATTCATAAACATAAAATTTTAAAATTTTTGTATAGATATTTTTTTAAATGTCATTGATTGAGCTGTGCAAATAAATATAAATTTTATGGTGGGTCGTAGTTTTGTTTCATGGATTTGCTATTAATTAGGAAACAAATATACCAAACATTTTTAAAAATCAAAAATAGGATACTAAAATTTTATTTACTATCATACAAAAGCAAAAAAATGCTCTATTACGTAATAAATGCCAAATATAACAATATAGTGTCCTTCCTCTATGTTATGTTACATTATTACCCCACTGACTGTCGCATTACGAGCATGTGCATTACAAACAATACATAATTTTATTAAACCATCTGCCTTATTATATAGTAAAGCACCCTTCCATGCACCCTTCTCTACTATAGTAAAGAGATAGCAATTAAAAGATAATCTAACTAGACAGATGGTTTGATACATATTATTGTAATGCCCATACTCGTTATACCACAGTCAGTGGGTTAATTGTCATTCTTTTATTAATAGATTTTCAACTCATATATTTTACATAGATTAACAATTTTAAAAAAATAAGTTCAGAAAAGAATCGCACGCAGAGGCTAAACAAAATTATCTTTTCTGAAAACTTCATATTATTAATAAATTAATTAACGCTAAACGAAATTGAATGGCTGCAATTTTTATGGTAATTTAATATTATAAAAAAAATTTTAAACTTTATAAAAAAGTAATTAAAAGTAAATTACTTATTAATAATTCCTTTTAATTTGTCCCTTTTTCAAGGGAAAAAACTTTACATAAAATCTTTTTAAATTATGATATATTCTACAAATTTTGAAGAAAAATTAATACCCATGAATAAATATAAGTAAAATTAGATATAATATAGCAAAATCGAACGAAACTGACAGCTGAAATTAAACATTTTTATCAATCATGATTCTGAATTTTGACAGAAAAAAATTAATAGTATTTATGATTATTTACTATAATCTTTTTATTAAAAGTATGTTACATTCAAAATTCCTAATGAAGCTAAACTTCATTAAACTTTTGCTACAAATTTTACTTTATAATAAAAACTTAATTAGTAAAAAAAAAATTAAAGCTTCGTTCATCTGTATTAAATTTTCTTTAATTTCATTTTTATTAATTCCGTTAATTGTTCTTGTATAAAACATTAAAAGTAACGTAGAAAAAATCTATAGAAATAATGAAACTATTTAAAATTTTAAAATAAAATACAAGTTGATCACTTCGGGTATTATTCGAATAAAAAGTCCTAAATGGAAGAGGGGAAGTTAAATAGTATTCTTTCTTTTCATTTAATCATTTAGCTAAAAATAATAAAAAAAAATTAAAATGTTAGTTTCTAGATTACATTTTGAGAATTTTTTACGAGATATTGTTTCAGGCTTGGAAATATTTTATGACTATAATTTTTTTCTCGCGTGGCATTGCTTTTATAAAATTAAGGCTTTAATTTTAAACAAAGAACAGAATATCTATCCTAATAAGAATAACTTTTTTATTACTAAAATTTTTAAAGTGTAAATTAAGTTTACGATAGTTAAATTTTAAGTTATTAAAATATCAAATTACAATAAAATAAAATAACAAAAAATATTTATTAGTAAAAGGCAAAAAAAGAAAGAAAGAAAATCCAATGCTCAGAGAAACTCTTTTTTTCCTACATAAATTGTAATTTCCTCTAGACAGTTATTGTTGTTTGATTGCTCATAGGATCATCACGCATTAACTTCTCAACATAAACGCCATTAGTCTCATAATCTAACATCATTTCTGACGTTATCAGAAGAGCGTGAGTTTCAGAAGATACTACAAAAACAAAGCGAAATGGGCCATAAAACAACAACAGTTACAGAAGAAGTTTCTTCTTTTTTTTTCTTATAAAATTACGTTGAAAATGATAACTTCTAATACTCATAACAGTAGTTATCAAAATGCTCTTTTGACTTAGAAAATGTCCGTCGTAAGATTCGGAAAGAATTCTCAATGCGTTTTCTTTTGGGCTAAAACTTTTTGAGTAGTCAGTTGTGGTTAAAATAATTATTCTTGCACAAAGTTCTTATAGGACATGTGATGTTCTTTGAGGTTTTTTTTTTGTCACGGTACTTTCTTCTTTTTGGCTATACTTCAAATGGAGTTGATCTTTGGGTTTTGTGATGGTAAATAAAATACTTATTGAAGCAGAGAAGGAAATAAATGTATTCTTACGAACTTTGTGAACATTTTCACAAACTTTAGTATATGCTTTTCTCCTTTTGGAAGAATATTTGCACTTAAATGAGATGCTTTTTTTAACTTCGAAATTCTTTGCATACAATAATGGCAGTTTTTAAAATACCGTGTATCCATTTAATTCATGCGCTGTCGGAAATGATGGTGACTTAGCAATTATCATCAATATGCTGAAATAATCTATGAAAAGAGTTAAAACGCTTGATATCTCAAAATTTTTGCCTACAAAAATTTTATTGTTAAAATTATATTCTAAAAGGCACTTCTTTTTTACGAATCGCTGCAAGATATTTTTTACCATAAGGAGTGCAAATCCTGTTTATTTTGCGTTCTTTTAAATTTTTCAGACATTTCAGTTGAAACAACCAAGAATATATTCTTTCTGAATATAGTTACAAACATTTTCTTTTGGTGGGAATGATAGATTTAATTAAGAGAAATTAAAAAATGATTTATTTTTTCGCACTTAGAAGCTATGGATAAACACTTATTCTGACAACATTTCGATTTGATTGCTTAAATTATAACTGGAAAATAAGAAGAAATAACAAAAAAAGATACATTTTTAATTTCACAGGGATTTATTTCATGAAACCTTGCAGATTTTTTTTTTCTAATTTTTAATTTTTCCACTTGAATTGTTGCCTTTTATTTGTTGCACAATGTACGATTCCGTTTCTGTCATCAAGTTACTTATACTTAGGAACAATTTTCAATGCTGATAGTTGATTTCCAATGGCATAAATTGATCCAACTGATTTGAGAACTTATTATTTTATTTTAAAATTCAATAAAAATCTTAGTAAAAAGTGTGTTGCTAATTTTTATTTACTTGCAATAATATTTTTTCAATATGTAGAATATTAATTGAGAAAATAAGACGGATTATATATTTTCTTGATATCGAAAGGATTTTTAAAATAATTAAAGAAGTACGCTAATCAAATGCAAAATTTAGAATTTCATAAGGACACTTTAAAACGTTTCTTTGTCTTTGTAGGAAACAATTCTTTGTTAAATCTTTTTTGAAAAATTAATTCAAAAATTCAAGCAGTTTGTTTTTTATAGTTAATATTTTAATAAATCTAGAAAGATTTTAAATATTGTTAATTGTTGCGAATTTGTTATTAAATACACAATTATCACTTGAAAATACAAAACTCGCTAAAATCTTTTAAAACTCTTAATGCACGAATTTGTGCAAAATTTTCAAAGCAGAATAATTTTTGAATAAAACAACAGTTTTGATATTCTACTATAAAACTAAATAACTTCTCTTTTGAAAATTAATACTATTTGTAAAATCATGAAAACTAATTCAATTTGCAAGATAAGGCATATTTTTGTTACATTATTTGTTACATTGTTTATTTAAAAACATAGTCCCTTTAATTTAAATAGGATAAATTTTTAACATTGCCACAGAGTTGATACTAAAGTGATTCTTACAGAATTCAGCCAGTATCATGCAAAAGGAAAAATAAATCTGACTTTATCTCATTTAATTATTATCATACATAATTTATATCAGTTATGTTACTTCATAATAAGAATTAAAAAATTCTTATCAAAAATATTGTTTCGATTGCGAAAGGACATTATTTTTCACTATTCCATTACTTTAAATATTCTTAAAATATAAAATTTCGAATATGTAATCAATTTTATTTCAATAATTTATTTATACTTCTAGGAAAATTTTCTAAAACGTTCAAATTCGTTCAAAATGTTCAATGTAACAAGCTTTACTGAATGTAACCCCTTGAGCAACACCAAAAGAGCAAGCATTTAAAAACCATCCACTTTTCCTCGAATCAAAACCCCACATTTATACAGAAATGCAAGTCCAATACTTCTCTGAAATATTTTTTTACCGCGCCAAGAAATGCCGTTTCAGAGGTATTTAAATCTTTAGGTTAAATGTCTCCAAAAAGAATGGATAGTAAAAATGCAAAGCGAAAAAAATATTTGAAAAGAAAAAAAAAGTCTCCCCCTCTGTCTGTCGCTGTATTTTCTTTATCTGGTTGCTGAAGTCCAGGAAGAAATAAATCTGATTATCGAATATCGATTAAAAAGTAATTTTTCACATTGTTGTCCGAAATTGATCCAACTGGGATAAAACGCTTGTGACAGTTAAAAATTGCTTTTGAAAAATCGATGGCAGTGTTGAAGTGGCCTAATGATTGGTTCAACCGATAACAGCGAATACCTAATTTTAACACAGGCCAAAAACGTATGCTGCCTTATTTTAATCGTAATAAGTGCATTTTCTTTTTTAATGGATCGGCACGCATGGGGATTTAAATGTTATTACATTTCAAGATGCAGGATCCACTGGGAATAAGAAAATGGTTATTTTGTTTATCATAAATTTAAGATGATTCTTCAATATACAGATGAATAGACTTAAATGTGCAATTTGTGAAAAGTTGGACTAGCAACTTGGAGATACGTTGTAACATTTCAATATATGTTTAAAATGGAGTTTATAGATTGAAAATAAAGCTTTTGCTTTAATAGGAAAATATTTACAGATAAAAATTATTATATAAAAATATCAATAAGTATTGTATTTGACTCTTTATATTGCTAAGACATCGAAAGATTATCTTGATATTTGTTATTTATTTATTTATTTTGCAAGAATGGAGACTGTAGTCGAATGTATTCCAAATTAGAATAACTTAAGTAAAATGCACTTAAGATATATTATAAGGAAATTGAATATATATATTTTTTGTCAACAGCGTTTCATAAATTTTTATGAAAGTCACTATTTCTGAGAGCTTAATCCTTTTTATTATTACTCCCTTGCAGAAATTACTTTCAAAAATATTTTCAGTTTCAATTTTCCAAAGGTTTTATTTAATGTCATAAAACTGAACAATTTAGTAGCAATGGGGGAACAGTGATATAATTTTGAGGTTGCTCTTGAAAATAATTTAAATTGTATTTTTAAGATTTAATTATTTCAATTGTAATATTCATTAAATAATAAATGCCTTTCATTTGATCAATTTTATCAAATTAGCGTTTTTCTTATAAAGAAATCATTTTAAATTACTACATATCAATATTAAAATGCACTAAAACCCTATTGATAATGTAAGCATAATTTAACTCAAAGTTGCAAGATACAGTTTACTTATCCATCTTACTACGTGACTGGATTTCATACAAAAATGTATGGGGAAAAAGTGGCTAAGCCAAATTCTGTAAAAAGCGAGTTTAACCTTACTCAAATTTCTTTACATGGAATAAATTCTATGTTGAATAATTTGTTAATATGTTAAAAATATAGTGAAAGGTGGCTAACTAAATTTTGTCAAAAATACTTTTTGCTTTACACAAATTTCTTATAATGTATTTGAGATGAAATATGTTCTAGATAACATTCTGAAAGAAAGGATCACATTTTTTAAATGAAAAAGAATATGCACTATTTAATGAAAATGATTACTCGTTTGGAAACACAGTTTTCAAGGTTTTTTTAAAGAAATATGTCAAGATTATAGCATACATCGTAAAGATCTATTTCATAGATACAATTTCTGATTCAGTCAAAGAATCTTGCTTGTAATGAGATCTGAGAATTAAAACTATTTCCCAAATAAAATTCACTAAATTTGTAAAGCATTTTCTATATTAGATTGACTATTAAAATGTATAATACTTCACATTAACGCATTTTTAACGTTCAAATTCAAACTTTTTCCCGACTAACAGTAAAATGCATTCGATTCCCTTTTAATAATTTGATAGGTACTGTATTTTTCAGTCGAATAAGCATGGTTGGATTTAACGGACAAGCCTCTGAACCAATCATCTGACAATAATAAAAGAAAATAGTAGAAGTTTTTTTTAAAACGTGGAGTATCAATTAAAGTTATTAATTGATAATATAAATCTCCAAAAATATTTAGAAACATTGATGCATCAATTTTTTGTCCATGAAAATACTATCATTGGAATTTTTTAAATATTACTATACGTATAATAAATAAAATATCAACATATTACATATAATAATATTAAATTTTAATTAAAATGTCAATAAAAATGGCATTATTATAATTTTACTTTAAAACATATTTTTCAGAATTAATGCTGAAATTGGTTTAAACAACAGTAGAATTTTAAAAAAATTCTATTTTAGTTTTTATTTAAATTTTTACATACATTTCAAGTAGAATAACTAAATGCTATTTTATTCGTGAACAAATTTATAAACATTTTTCTGTAATTGGAATAATATAACCTCCATAAAATCATATTTAGTAATCAGTCTATCTTTCTGCATCAAAATGATATCAATCTGTTTATAAAATTTACATCATCATTTTATTAGATTACTACATAAAAAGGAACTTAAACGGAATTTTTAGAAATTCATCATATACACAATGCTCAGAATTGGATAGATCATCAAAGATGTTTTATGTGTCAAAATACATGGTCAATCTT
Source organism: Argiope trifasciata (assembly GCA_026543055.1). Lineage (NCBI taxonomy): Eukaryota > Metazoa > Arthropoda > Arachnida > Araneae > Araneidae > Argiope > Argiope trifasciata. The sequence continues at coordinate 268,661 of JAPMOQ010042254.1, read as the reverse complement.
TAAATTTAATATCAAAATCGTCTTTTAAAAACAATCAAAGTTAATAATAATAAGAAAAAAATTCTATTCTCCTTTCATGTCTCATTAAGTAAACTTAAAAAAATTTACTCCCTTATGACGCAGGTACTTAATTGTGGCTTAACGTTTGACTGAAAGCTTGAGTTAGATGCATCAAAATTTTTTGTCCATAAAAATATTATTAAGAGAATTTTCCTTTAAAAGAAATTCATTTTTCAAAATTAATATTTGTATGCGTTTTAATCAGTAATATAGTAAGAAATTACTTCTATATGAGTTTTTTACACCCTCCCCCCCCAATAAAAAACATATATTGCAAGAGGATTAACAAAGTATTGTTTTTTTCCTTGACAAAATTTATAAAAAATTTTCTTTGATTGCAATAATACTTCACTTCCAAGAAAACATTCTTAATAATCAATCGATCTTAGTTTATCAAGTTTAGGTTATCATTTCATCATTAGCTCAATATAGGCTGATCCAAAAGAATGAACTTAAAACTGATTCATAAATTCATCATATACACAATACTCAAAATTAGATCGATCATTAAAGATATTTTACGTGTCAAAATGTATGATAAATCGTTAAATTCAGAATCAAAATCTTCTTTGAATAACCATCAAAAGTATCCAAAGTTAATAATAATAACAAGAAGAGAAAAAATCCATTCTCCTTTCCTGTCTAATTAAGTGCACTTAAAAAAAGCTACTCCCTTACGACGCAGGCACTTAATTGAGGCTTAACGTTTGACAGAAAGCTTGAGGTTTTGTCGATGGAATAATTGATTAACAAGGATCAAGAGTTGCTAATTAAGGTAAGAATCACCGTGCTAATTTAATAACATTTAAATCACGGCAGACAATTTGATTCGGCACGTGTAAAGAAACTGCAACCAAAAATAACACTAATAAAAAAAAAGAATTCTCTTCTCCTCTTCATCCTCTTCGAAATTTCATTCTTCGATATCTTATTTTTTATCATCTCTTTCTTTCGTCGGTTCTTTTCTTTCCTTTTTTTTTTTCTTTTTTCTTTCCTCTCAGTAGGAAAGCGCGCCAAATCTATGTGGGCAAAGAAATAACAATCCGTGTCAGCTAGCCATTGATTGGACCAGAGAACGGACGCACGCCAGTACTTGATAGAGTCTAAAAAATATAAATAAGAATAAAAGAATAAAAAAAAAAACAAAGAGAGGGAGGCAAGAAGGAGGGAGGATGTGTATAAAAAAAGGTAAAGGATAGCGGGAGGAGGAGAAAAAAGACCCTTAAATAAGTAAATAAATGTAAAAATTGAGGCAAAAAATCCGAAAGGATGGAAGCGAATGGAGCAGAACGGCTGCATTGATTTTTCAATGCGGTTTTAGTAGAGGCCAGTTCTTGAAGGCGGACTGTATGTTGTAACCCTGCGACATACTCGGGGAAGCAACGGCTTGTCTGCCCCTGGGCAATGGTCGCTAAGGGGCCGTATACCCAATGACCGTCGCTTGACAACTCGCTTGTGGATAAACGGCTCGCATTCGCTTTCTTCAGCTAGATGCCTTTCCAATATGAAACAAGTTTCTCAAACTTGATTCATCTTATTGATTACAATAGAAGTAACAGTAATGATAGATGCTTCTTAATTATAATTAACAGTTGAATTAATCTGAACTGAAAAATTTTGCAGTATTTTGATAAGAATATTAAAATAAGTATGAAACATGCTTCAAATTGGGGAATTTCATCAAATAAAGCAAACTAAAGATAGAAACATAATAGTTAAAATAATATGAGATAATGCATCATGTATTGTGTAGTATTTCGTATATACACAAAAGAAAGCTTGTTTCAACTTATCGATAGGAAGATAGATACTAAAAGATAAACATAAAAATAGAAAATTCAAATATAAATAGTAATTATATTAGTAAAAGATAATGTATCGTGCAATTATGTAGCATTTTCCTTATGCACAAAATAAAGCTTGATTCAACTTATCGATAAAAACTAATTATAAAATCATAGCAGCAAATTTATGTAATAATTAATAATTTTCTTAATGAAACTAAAGATACGAAGCTAGAAACCGAGGAACGAAGATAATGATAGAAATGTCAAACTTACAAACAGTAATTGTATTACTTATTGAAAATACATCATGCTATTTATGTAGCAGTCTCAACATGTAACAGTAAAACATTTTTTCAACTTATCTCTGGATATAAAAATATAGAATCAAATTTTTGTAATAGTTAATAATTTTCTTAATGAAACTAAAGATAGGATGACAAAAACCAAAAAAATAAAGATAACGTTAGAAATTTCTAACTCAAAGATAGTCATTATATAAATAAGAGAAAACATGTGCTATTAATTTAGCATTTTCTACATAAACAAAATAAAGTTGGATTCAAATTATCGATAATCACAGTATATGAAACAATAGCATTAGGTTTTTTTTGTAATTATAGTAATTTTGATAAAATTATTAATTAAAAAGTAAGCATAACTTTAGTTTCTATAATAAAGAAACTAAAGTTATGCTCACTTTTTAAATAGGAATGTCAAAGTAGGTCGTGAATACCTTTTTTCAGCTCTTGATTAGCTCAAGAAAAAACAAAGAAACAGATCCCTAATTATGTATTTAAATCCTATTGATTAAAATAAAAACCATTGTATCAATATATAATTAAACTGATAAAACACATTTAAAAATATTTATCGCCAAGTTCACCATTGAGAATTAAGGTAAGAATATGAAAATAATCATTTTCTTTGAATGGTAATCAGATAAATAACAGTTAAATTTATATTATAAACTGTTACAATCAATAAATATAAAAAATATTGTTTAAATTTGTAAAGAATTTCAAAATAAGAAGTATAAAAGTATTATTTTACGTTTTTAGTTGCTAATGAAAACAAAATGATAAGAAATATCATAAATAAAATTAATTTCTTTCATAATATTTGATTAGGTAAAGCAATAGAAAAGGGCAGTAAAAATAATATTCTTGCTGCTTATGAAAGTGAAATAGTAACTTATGTTGTTCAATTGTGAACTGGAATATTAATAAGTTATTATTTAAGAAAGAAAACTCCCCCCCCCAAAAAAAATGCAACATATTACTGATTGCTTACAAATTGAAGAAATCTACAAAAATTTCTTAATTAAAAAGGGAATCTAAATCAAAGAAAAAAAATTTAAAGAAAATATATGTAAATGTATATATGTTATTTAGAGTGGATTATCTTTATTAATGTTATGAAAACTTCCGCAGATTGCACAGTTTTAATGAGATTAAGACATCTGTAATTTTTCATCCAATATTATTAAGAGCAAAAAAAAGTATGAAGTGAGCTTGTTAGCAAAATAAATAGTATGAAACTTGTTTTAAGGTATTAATTGATTACTGCCCGAACACAGTGACGTAAAAGTTTTTGTAATTCATTTTGCTTAAAATTATTTTCCTAAAAACCCCCTTTGCTCAGATAAAAATTTCAACCGCTTTGTATCAAATATTCGAACAAATTTTGGGAGCAAATTAAATATTGTTTTCTTATTTTTAATATAATTACTGTTGAAGGTATAATTCAACAAAACGTCATTTTACGTAATTTATTTAGCAAATAACATAAAATGATCACATCAGTTTAAAAGGGTTATATATTTTTGTTATTTCACTCTAGATTAAGATTCAAGGTGTTGTTCTTGATGCTAATAGATAGCGACTCTGAGACTGAAGAAACGTGGATATTGTAAACTATTAGGTCTGACTCAAAAATATATTACATAACTTTTAGATAAGTGTATTAAAAATAGAATGATGAGGAAAGATGCATCTTATAAATTTTGTTTGCAAAAAATCATATAAAATTTAAGTATATTTTAATGTTGACATTGCATTGAAGCATAAATAGGAAGAGAAACAGTAAAAAAAAGGCAAAAATAAAAGCATGATGACGAAAAAAACCACGCACAAAAAGTTTCTTAGTCTTTTAAAAAAAAAGAAAAAAAAAATCTTATCTTTTCGAAATGATCTTAAAAAATAAAATAAAATACTTTTTTCTAATTTTTATCTTTTATTCTTATGTAAAATGTTGAGATTGTAAAACGTTGTGTGACACTGTGATTTTATAAGATCTACAAAAAAAAAAGAGTTTTTTTTAAATTATTTTTTATGCAATGTTCACAACTATTCCATAATTTTTATATTACTTTCAACATTAGCATGTGGAACTAAGTAAACTTTTTAAAATTAAATCTTTCTTTCTAAACAATGCATCACATCTTGTAAACTAAATTGTTTATCTATAAAGTACTTGCTTATTATATCACTTCTTTTAATTAGATGTTTTTATTTTACTTTGTTATCTTAAAAGAAACGCATTCCATTAACTTTTTATAGACTTCATTTCTCCATTTTTTTTCCTAACATTACTATCTTCTTATCTATTAAGGGTAGTTTCTTGTGCAAATTAGAGTGTACAATGAATGAATATTAATTGAAATGTTTCACAAAATTTCATAAAAATGACATCTTTCTCCAAATTACTGCGATTATCCCATTTTAATAGAAGATAATGAGTAATATTTGAAAGTAGAAATTGTTGGAGTACTTAAGCTGCTCTTTTTTTCTTTGAAAAGAATTTTATCAATTATAAACGTATATCGCCTGAAGTAAAACTAATTGTTAAATTATATTATTTATAAATATTATTTTTGCGTTGAAGGAAATATTGATAGATTTCCTATTTATCAGTTTCTGTGATATAATTATTGATTATTGTCACAGTTTTAATATAATTGTTGATAGAAAAACAAAAATTAATCAAATTTTAAATATTATATTGAAATTTTGCAAATAATTCTGTTTTTCTCAACTTTTTTTGTTATTACATTAAACATTTCTGATGTTTTCTTGGCTTCTTGCTCGCAGAACAGAAAGAACTCTCATATCCCCCCCATATCCGTAACCATATAAATTACTGAATGATTTGATGGGCATGTTACGGTAATGTTATTAAATAGCAAAATATTTACAGTAGAAAAAAAAATAACTTGGTATAGGATTTACAAACCTATAAGAAATGATAATAAAATGAAAACATTTACAAAGATTTTCTAGTTTGAAATATTAACGAAAATTATCTGGTATAATAATATGCACACATAGATAAAACATACATTCTATGTTTTCTTAAAATTTTATATACTCATGCAGATAGGTAGACAAATTTGCATAATTTTATTTTTCTTTGTATTAGATAAGAGCTTTGGTTAAAATAATTTAAACGTATGTCATATGAGTAAACATGAAAGGCTCGCAGATTAAAATAAAAGCTCTGAAATCGGTTATTAAAACATGAAAAGGCATTCGAAAATTATAGATAATCAATTCTAATTTAGAAAAAGATATGCAATTCAAAATGTTCTAAAATTAATATCCCAAAGTTAACATGAGTAACTGTATTATCCAGATAAATATCTCTGCATATATGCCTGTTTCCTACAGGTATGTACATTCTGATCTGAACGTCCTGAGTTCGAGTTTAGTTATTCTTTATCTGTTCTATCTATGAGAAGTATGAATGAGCCCTGCTGTAAAAAGGAATTGTGCAAGTGAATGTGACGCGTGAGTAGATAAGACGTAGTCTTGGCTCTAGTTGGCGCTACTTAAAATCGCTGTCTTCGCCCTCTCTCGACTTAAAATCGCTGTCTTCGAGAACGGGCTTGTCTGTGGCAGATGCCATTAGAAATAACAACAATTTACGTTCTATTTTTTCTTAAAATTTCATATATTTGTATAGATATGCAGTTAGAATTACATAATTCTATTTTCTTTCATATAAGTAGGAAGCGTTGATTAAACGATTAAAATATCTGTCATATGAGTAAATATAAAAAGCCTAATAGATTAAAATAAATGCTTCAAAATCATTTATTTAAAACATAAAAATGCATCAAAAAATTATAAATTAGCAATTCTTAATTTGGAAAAAAAAAACATGCCATTCAAAATAGTCTAAAATTAATATTCCTAACACAACATGAGTGACTGTTTTCTCCAGAGAAACCTCCCAATCTTTTCCTACAAAAATAGAGAGCCGCTCTCTCTTTTAGATAGAGAGACACATTTCGGCGCACACTTCATTTGAGCGCTTGCACGAGACATTTCACCGACCATCATCACTTCATAATAATTGCAAAAAACATCGCCAGATGTCTCCGTTAATGACGAGAAAATTAAAGAGACGAGTCTAAGTTATGTGATGTGGGGGGAAGGCGGCAGGGGAGGAATAAATTCTTGCACTCGGTGTTGAGGGCTGCGAAAAAAATTTCTTCTAGGGAGTAAGGATGGGGTGTTTAAATTGACGGAATGACATTCGACTGAATGTGCTCTTGAGTGTTATGAGAAGGGAGAGAAAAACGATAACATTTCGTTTCCGTAAAGAGTAATTGGAGAAGAAAGTCGTATGCCAGTGAAACTAATCACTTGATGGTTTCTTTTAATTGTTTCGCTATGTAGCTCTGTTGATATAAATATTTTTATTTCGGATCTGGATGGTGTTATCTTTTGATTTTCGGTGGAAACGTTTGGGAAGAGTTGAGTGAGACTAATTGTGGAAATGTGCGGTTTGGGGTCTAAATATTGCTCTTCAATTGTCTAGTGAATTGATGCTATAGAAATTAAGATCATTATGAAAAAATAATACATTTGATCTATATATTCTTTCATATATTTATTATTGCGTTTTTGCGTGTTTACTGCAGTACATTGATGAAATGCTTATGTAAAACAGTTAAATAACTAAAATAACTAACAACAGTTAAATAACTAAAAT